>JADRCD010075545.1:363-14295 GCA_019843815.1 Montemys delectorum | reverse complement strand
TGTGTGTGTGTGTGTGTGTGTGTGTGTGTGTGTGTGTGTGTGTGAACATGAGTATACATGCCCACAAAGGTCAGTGGCATCCAATCCTCCAGGGCAGGAATTGGAGATGCTTATTAGCTGCTGCCTTAGGTAAGTACTGTAAACTGAACTTGGGTCCCCTGGAAGAGCAGTAAGCACTCTTAACCACTAGGGCATTGCTCAGTCATGGACCTTGTTTGTTTTTGAGACAGATTATCACTTATTCCAAGGTTGCTTCAAACTCCCTACATAACTAATGCTGACATTAAACGTTGGATTCTTACTTCTATCTCTGGAGTACTGGGACACTTATCACATGTCTGGTTTTATAGGCAGTTCTAGAGATCAAACCCAAGTCTGCTTAACATGGGAAGCTCATACTCATCTGAGCTTCATCCCCAGAACTCAGCTTCAATAGAGTTGTATAATTCCAGAGGTTTGCAGAAACATTGTGTCCTGTCTCCATCATGGTTTATTATACAAAATAGCTTAGCTTCACTTAAAATCCACCAAAATCCATGAATTTACCTGTTCCCTTCAGGATTCCCCAGCATGTAGCAGACATTGATATTCTATGTTATTGATGTGACTTTTTTAAGATGTTATAGATTTCGAGTCATCCAATAAAGATATCTTTCAAATTGCCTTTGTTGAATTTGGAATATATATTTAAAGTTCTTCTACTATCTTCCATGATTACGTTCCTCATTTGTTTTGTTCCTAAACTATATTCTCTAATATAATGTTTACCACAGTATGGTTATTTAGTGACTAGTTAAAGAAAAAAATTGGTTGCCTTCAATTTTGTGGAATGATTAATAAAGCTGATTTAAATGGTCATTTGTGTGGTTTGTAAAGACATTAATTTTAAACTCATTTGGGTAATCCAGGTTGAACAATTGCTGGATCATTATTGAATCTTTAAAAAATACTTAAGAATGACACATTTTTGTTTGAGAAATTTTATTGCCAAGCAGAATTAAATGCTAAAAAAAAACATTATGTTTGAGCTAAATGAGTTCACTCTGATTAAACAATTTTCAATAAAAGAAGCAATTTAGCTTTTCAAATATGATTCCTATTTTCAATCATCACAACTATGTGACTTTATGCTTTATTTCTTTTAAATGTTTTATACTTTTAAATTTAAAATAATCAAAATATTTCAATCTATTACATTTCAATAAAATTTATCTGTTAACATTTTATATCTGTAGCTATTAAAGCACCTTTTAAGCAATTTTGATATAGTGAATATTCTATGATAAACTTGACCATCTTCATTGATAATACTAGTGTATTATGATTTAGATTATTGACTTATGTATTATAAAATTTGTATTGTGAAATGTATTATGAATTACTAAACTATCTAAAAATGTTATATATAGCTATATAAATGCTCGGTTGGATGCTATGTTGAGCCTATTTTTATCAAAAAGTTTGAAAATGTTGCTCATTAAAATTAAATACTTTAATTTATTAAATTTGTTAATAAGCTGCAATGGGTTATCAAAAGCAACATTAATACACATTTTAAATTAAAATTAAAACTACATTGACATTATATCTTACTCCAATCAGAATAAGTATCATCAAGAATAATAGCAAATGCTGCTAAGGCAGTGGTTAATAGGGACCTTATACTGCTAATGGGAGTCTAATTAGTACAGGCATACAAGTGTGAGAGATTCTCAATAAACTATTATATGATACAACTATACCACTCCTGGATGTACACCTCAATAACTCAGTGAGTTTATAATAATGATATTTTTATGCTAATACTTAGTGCTTACACTATTCAAAATAGCCAAATTGTGATATCAGCCTTGGCACTCACATTTTGAAAGCAATGTAAAAGAAAATGTGACATATAAACAGTAGAGCTTTACAGAGGAATGTAAGTACTTCATTGAAACTGCCTGCAGTTTCTCTGCCAGGAGGGAACAAAGGACCTGAAATAGAGGGTTTGAAATGCAAAGAGAAAACACGAAGCCAAGTTGCGTCCCAATCAAGGCTCCAACTTTACTTAGAATAAGCCAGGGTTTTTATAGTTACAAGAGAAACCGAAACCAAGTCTCTAGACTATATTGTAAAGAAAGTTCAGGTGCCAAAGTCCCCAGGTTCAGTGGATCTTCAGGCAGTGGGCGTGTTCAGGTGATGGGCCTGCTCAGGCAGCTTCTTCAAAGACAAATCAACAGTCAACAGAGAACATCTGTCTTAGCTCCCACGTGTTAGCCCCTAAGCAGAGGCTGCCAGAAGTCCGATGACTGAAGTGAAGAGGGAAGATAACACTTCATTTGTAAGAAAAATGGGTGGAACTAGAAATCATAGCAAATGACACAAACAATAGTCTTCCTTTGTTTTTGGAAGAGGGAAGGAATGAAAATAAAACATATTAAATCGAAATGGTGATGAACGACAGCAAAAGATGAGCGCAAAGAAAGTAGGATTGCGAAGGGGATTAGAGGAGGTGAATGGGAACAATGTGCATGATACACACATGTGAAAATGTTATAAGGAGCCTGTCTTGTCAGTTAACATTTACAAACACCAACAGAAGATGAAGGATGTGTTGGAGGGCACCTGGAGATTTCTCATCTAGACATAAATAGTGCAATAAAATTGCTTTTCAGTTGCCTAATTGGTCTTGCGTACTTTGTGGATTAAACCTTGTCAATTTTTCAAAAGTATGATAAATGCTAAGTCTAAAAAGGTAAATACCAATTAAGTTAAATTTGCTAGAGTAAAAGGTAAAATTATTCATAAAAATATCATTCTCAGAACAATGGCTTCGTGGTTAGAAGTGCTTGCTGCTTTTTAGAGAGCAGGAGTTTCCTTCAAGTATGGTGGCTGAAAACTGCTTGTAATTTCAGTTGAAGGAAATCAACACCCTTTTACATGTAATTAAACAGAAAATAAAATAACCTTAAAAATACTAACCTCATATTGTAGAGTTGCACAGAGATAATTGCACAGAGACTCTTTGTGTTCCAAATAGTCAGTCTCCCTGCACATCTCTGAGCTAATGATAAAACTCTTAGAGTGTATAGTTCAGCTTGACTGCCTGGCCTCCTTGTCCTGAGGCTCAGACCTTGACAAAGGGAGCATCTAGTTCAAGAAATTCTACCTGTCCTGTACCCCCTACCCTACTCCAAAGCATTTTAAAACACCTTGATGTTTTTGGTGACTATCAAAGTTCCTAAAATCTTAGTAGGGCATAGAAGAGCCATGTTACACTCTCAGTAGTGTGTGTGTGTGTGTGTGTGTGTGTGTGTGTGTGTGTGTGTGTGTGTATGTCTGTGTGTGTGTATGTCTGTATGTGTATGTGTGTATGTCTGTGTGTGTGTGTATGTCTGTGTGTGTGTATGTCTGTGAGTGTGTGTGTGTGTGTATGTCTGTATGTGTGTGTGTGTGTGTGTGTGTGTGTGTGTGTGTGTACATAGGTTTTCTCTCATTTTTCATCCTACAGGTGCTATGCATGTACAATAGCTTACAATTTTGCACTTTTTTAAGATTCCTGAGTATGTTAACAATGGGCCTCTACATCTGTATTTTTTTGTACATTTTTCAGGGGGACTTTTTTCTTGTATATGTTTGTATTGTTCTATTCCAATGTATTAAGTTTCATTTTATTTTATTATATTTCATCTCATTTTACTAAATTCCCTTGGAATCCTATTTATTTTCTAATAAGAGACAGAATGAGGGTACATCTGGAAGGGAGGGGATGTGAGGACAAACCAAGAGGAGTAGAGAGAGAGGGAGAAATCACAATCAAGATACTATGTCAGTAAAAGACTATTTTAAATAAAATAGGAAAAAAAAAACCAAAGGTCTTGTAAAACAGACTTGATTTTTTATTCTTCTATCTCTGCCATGTTAAAAATCTCAATTCTCAAATCTAAGTACCCTGATACAGACTTCCAGTCTTCCAGAGGTGAGAAAATAATGACTCAGTCTCTGTCATAATATCACAAATAGACTAAGATGTCATGATGGTGGAAGGCTTTTCATCCTAAATCCAGGGTCTCAACTGTCAGCAGCCTCACACTCTTTCTTGCTTCTAACATGAGCTTTTAATGCCCATCTTCATTTTCTTCTACCACACAGCTGCCATGTGACCCATCCTCATCACACAAGACTTCACGTCACTATTCCTCGAAGGAAGGAAGCAGTAATCCCTGCTCAGTAGCCTAGAAGACTCATAGCAAATGAGCTAAACCTCTGAAACTTAAGCTAGTCCCAATTAAATACTTTCCTTCATAAGCATTACCACAGACATGGTTGCAAAAGAAACGTAACAGCAATAAAAACAGTAAGATGGTTATAGTCTGAATTGTGGCCATTATGTAATGTTAGCATCTGACTTCATCCAGTTTAGCAGGGAGAGTATTGTAGGCTAATGAAACATGTGAGTGAAGGAATATTTGTTAGATTATAGGCTTTGATTATGTTAATATTATATGTACTCTTCCATATTTGCTCTTCAAGCCTAAGTTCAAAGACAGGTTCATGCCAAAAACATGGAAAATTCCAGAAGAAGAATATATATCAATATTAAGTGAAAATTAAGACACTTGTTAAATAACAAAATAGTGGTGTTCTACTTCAAATCTTTTAACTCTGAGGTCAAATAATTCTTATTTATGATGTTTCACATGGCTGTAGCCAAATGAATAACAAAAGCAACCCACAGGATACAAAATTAACTTCAATTTGCAGGTCATAAAGTTGCAGTCCTCTGTGGTGGGAATGGCATGGCTGCAGAGAGGTGAAGCAGCAGGTCACATTTCATCCAGCCAGAAAGAGGTAGAGATGAATTGTTGATCTTTTGTTAGACTTCTATAATTTTTAAAGTTTACTTTCTTTACATGTAGGTAACCACAAATGGGTAGGTTCCCTCAGAGTCCATAAGAGGAGTAAGATCCTTCGCAATGAAATTACATGATGTTGTGAGCTCTTGACATGGTACTGAGGACCATATTTGTGTTCTCTGGAAGAACAGCACACCAAGACAACTCTCAGTATAGATTTTAATTTTTACATTATCTACAACTCTAATGGAATGGTATTTCTTACATGAAAGCAAGTCTTCTCACCTCAGTCAAAATAATGTAAATTTCTTGACAAATACCTGCAGAAATTTGTCAACAAAATGGTTTTAGATACTATCAAGTTGCTTAACAATGTAATTAACCACATTCTTCTATATGTTTGTCGTATGCTTGATAACATTGATATAACACTCACTAATAGTAAAAATTGTTACCAAGGAGTAGGCTTTTGGTATTGACATTTGACCACATGGCTCTTACATTCTCAGTAGTTTGTAGATGAATCTAGACATGTTTATAGGTACAGAATTTGTGCAGTTATATAATCAGAGCTTAGTGGATAATTCTGATGGGAGCTTAAGATATGAAGTACCCTTTGTAAATACAGAGAGATCAGTCTTGCTCTGATGATTCAGATAAGAATAGAAGGGTTTTTGGAAATTGGATTATAATTCATTCCTCGAGTTTAGGCAAAGAACTTGACATTTTATCCATTTTGAGAGACTTAATTCAACATAATTGAGGTCATCAGTGTAGAAATAAAGAAATATTGAAATAAATCAAAGATTGATATCAGAGAAGGGACTGTATTTGGAAGCCAGTTTATTAGAAATTGTCTTGTGTGGTTGGATAGATTGGAATTAAGTCTTCTTTTAGGCTCTTTAACCTGAAATTATTACCATACAAAGGTATGCACATTCTCCATTAGCCTACACTTAACATTTTTATTACATTTAAAAACCCAAATTACAAAATGTAAAATTCACCATGATAGTCAGATATAATGGCATTTTTATGTAATATATTTATGATTGCTCCTATTAGGGTTAAAACTTATTCAAACATAAGGGAATGAAATTGTATTACTGTCTGGATAATAAAGATAATCATATTAGCCACATCCACTGATTGCTTCATAAATATGAAAAATTGTTCTAGGCACTTTCTAATAATTGTTATAACTTTCTGAGAATAAAGAAATGTAGGTTCAGAGAAGTTACGTAAATCAGTTAAGGTACCCTCACAAGTTGTCCTTCCGAAAACCATTCAGAACAGAAACTTACCTGATCTACTTCTTAGGTAGTAAGATGGTATCCCAAGCACCATCTGCTCTGAGAGGTACCTAAGATTAATCATGAGTGAGAGATCTTTCTCACAGTAACATCAACACTGCCTTTCCCTGATACAAAAATTAATTATTTGATTACTTTGCCCATTGCTTTCAAACAGAAAGACTTTTTTTTTTTAAAGAAATTCTTTATCTGGACTTATAATTTAGTTGATGTCACAAAAAATGGTACTCTTCAAACCATTTTCTCTAACTATGAGAATTAATTGTATGGCAAGAATTTGAATCATATTTCTAATATTAATGCTAATCTTTTTAAAAGAGAAAAGATAAAATCTTATTAACGATTTCAGCATTTCTCTATGCTCAATAAAATGACATTTTTCTTTCACTTATTGAAGTTACTTTTCCAAGCTTGTATATGTATTTGTTCCATTGACAGTGTTCAACTACTTATTCAGTGGCATTTTTATTAAAGGCACTCTTTTTTTAAAAGATTTTTAGAAATATTTTTGAGTCTAATAGGTCAACAATTTATAAAAGGAACAAAAAGGGTATTTTGGTAATTTATTTAAAAGCCTGTGCAGGAAATGTCATGGTAAAGTTTAGACAGTTGTTTTGTTCAACAAAATGTGATTTTGACTTATATAAAAAGGCTGCATTACCAGTTGAGCATTAAATGCCATTAATCTTAAATAATTTACAGAGGCTTTAGTGTCACCTATTGATAGTGACAGTTGGTATTGATAATTCTAAATTGTTATTATAAATTCATTAAAGCAAACCTTGGTACAGTGTCATGATATGGGAGTAATGTAACTCGTGTCAGGGAATACAGCTTTAGATTGCTGAGTGTATATTTGTACTATCCTTGTAAAAATCTACAGGATCTGATTGGGTCTCTCATCTCTCTTTCTACATATACATTTCATTATGTTTTCAATGCTTCATCACATATATTGACACTTCTGAACAAAGCCTATGATATATCCTAGGAATAATGGAAATATGGGTCATGTAAGTTCAAAGAAACCTTTGCAGCAAACAAACAAAATACAGTAAGATGATATAGATTCCCTATCACATGATTGAATTAGTCTTTATTTTCATACTTATGAAGAGGTATAATTGTGTTTAAAATGGACATAGTTTTATATAAAAGATCACAGAAAGGAAATACTTAATTTTCCAGTATGTACCATATAATTTGCCTCACTTAAAATTAATTCAGCATTTCTTATTGGCAAGTGATCATTTTGATAACTTAGTAATTTATTTATAGTATCTGCAGAAAGTTCTTATCTTAGCAATGTTTTACACATTACTAAAATATTTTTTTCAGAAAATACTTTTTATATGTTGCTATTTCAAAAACATTTCACTGAAGTGCATATTAATTGAAATTAGCTAGGTAGTTCTTTTAATGTAGCATTTGTATAAATTATTTGGGCATTTAAGATAATTCTCATAATATTCTCTCCCCTCCCCAAACTTTCCCCAAATCCATCCCTACCCTCTCTACCACTCAACTTCATATTCTCTCTCCCTCCATCTCCTCTGACCCCTTCCAAAGCCTATAGATTATAGTTTTTACTGTCCAAATATTTTTGGCTAAGATGTTTGTCCGGGATTTGAGGTCAATCTACCAATACTCATATCCTTAAAGAACATAGACTCTCCCTGTAGCCTTTAAATGCCAACAGACCGACAGCTATGGGTAGAACTTTGTGCCTATCCCACAACACATGCTGGGTTTTGTCTAGCTTACTCTTTGCAGAGATTGTTTATGCTCATGAAGTCACTGTGAATTCACATATGCATCTGCCCTGTTATATCTGGAAAGCCTTGTTTCCTTGAAGTCATCCATTGCTTTTGGATCTTTATACCCTTCTGTCTCCTCTTTGTGGTGATTACTGAGTCTACAGAGAAGGGCTCTGATATAGATGGCCTGTTTAGCTGAACACTCTGCAGTCTCTTGTTCTATGCATGTTGATCAGTTGACAGTCTCTATCTTAATTGCCGTCTACTGTTAGAAAGAGCTTCTCTGATTAAGAGATAGATACACTGATAAATAAGTATAGTGACAATATATTAGAAGTAAATTTTAAAATGATAATGCTCTCCCTTAGAGGCTATAACCTATCTATTCATGGATTTCTTTCCCCAGTGATTTTTCTGTGTATGAGTTCTATTTTATGAAGAATATTTTAGATAACAAGCATAAAATGGTCAGTTATACTCATAAGATTTGTGCCATATTGTTTCAACAGTGGGCATACCTTGGTATGTCAATAACTATTGCTGTTAATAGGAGTCATAGCTAGGCAATAATACTGTTTATTTTTCTCTTTTGGTAGTGTTCATAGAACATTCCAACACTGTTAAAACTAGTCAGTGATTGGTTCTTAGTGATACATTAATAACTATATTTAGGAAACATAATTTTACTTTGTAGAGGATTACTATTGATTTGTATATATTAATTTTGCATATGAATCATTTCTAAATATGTAAACTTTTTCCGGTGTATTTTAAAGAACTTTTATGTATTGATTGATATTGTTTGAAAATAAGGATAATTTGTCTTCTTTCCTTATTTTTGTTCTCCTTATTGCCTTCTCTTGTTTATCTTTCCTAAAATATCAAGCACTACATTGTAAAGAAATACAGAGAATGAACATTCTTATCTTGTTTATAATTTTAGTGGAAATGTTTTGAGTATGTCTCTACTTTGCATGGTGACGGCTTTGGTCTTGTATATTGCCTTTATTATGTTGAGATATGTTGGTTACACTCCTAAGTTCTTTAAGACTTGCATCATGAAAAGATGGTCAATTTTGTCAAAATCCTATTCTGATCAAAACTAGAAATATTAGGAACAAAATTATGGCAATATTAATACTGAAACATAGTTAAAAATTTTTCATGTCAGTTAATCACATGAACTACTTAATATAATATTAGATTTTTGATATAAAAGACATATAATTATAGATTTAAGATTTATACTAATATAATTTATACTCACAAGGCATATAGGTCCATGTTGCAGTTTGAATGTGATTTTTGAAGGGAATGTCACTATTAATAGGTGTTGCCTTTTTGGAGTAGGAATGGCCTTGTTGGTGTGTGTCACTATGGCCTGGGCTTTGAGACCCTACTCATAGCTGTCTAGAAGTCAGTCTTCTCTTGTTTTCCTTCTTACCAAGATATTGAACTCTCAGCTCCTCCAGTGCCATGCCTGCCTGGATGCTGCCATTTTTCCTGCCATGATGATAATAGACTGAACCTCAGAATTTGTAAGCTAGCCCCAAGTAAATGTTGTCCTTTATCAGAGATGCCTTCATCTTAGAGTATCCTTACAGCAGTAGGAACCCTAATACTAAAGTTAGTACCAGGAACTGGGGTATTTCTGTGATAGGTCTGACCATGTTTTCATTTGGAAGAATGTATAATTTAGGACATTGGATTTGGAAAGCCACGAAATGCTTTAAGTGAGACTCAATGGGCCATCCTACTAGAACTATGGAAGACATTGGTGCTGAGGGTGATTTGAAATCTGGAGATCATTCTTAGGATGTTTTGGTGAAGATCATTGTTGCTTTTTGCCCTTGTCCAAAGAAACTGCCTGTGGCTAAGGTAAAGAGATTTCAATTTTTTACATTGACAAAGGAAGTCTCAGAAAATCCCAGCATAAACTTTAGACCCTGGTTTATTCTCATGAAGAGTAGTTGATCAATTGTAGAAAGCTATGAAAGGATAAATACAACATGTTTGGCTCAAGTAGTAAAGGGGCACCAGGAAGTAAAATGGAGCTGAATCCTGTGTTCAAGGAGATAAACAGATTAGGGGAGTAATCTCAGGGCAAGATCCCATGCAGCTAAACTTGCTATTTGTGTTTGCAGTTGAACAAGGAATAGTTATGTCATGTTAGGTGTTATTACCTGGTTATTGTTTTCATTTGTATTTTAATCTGGAATGAACTACAATCCAGAAATGGAGGGCATATTGTGATCCAAAACTTTTTTTTTTTCAAGACAGGGTTTCTATGTATAGCCCTGGCTGTCCCGGAACTCACTCTGTATACCAGGCTGGCCTCGAACTCAGAAATCTGCCTGCCTCTGCCTCCCAAGTGCTGGGATTAAAGTGTGCCACCACCACCTGGCTGTGATCCAGATCTTGAGTCTGGAAGACACGGGCTTTCAATTTGGATCTTTAGGAATAGTGGTCATGAAAAGCTTAGGCCCAGGTATGTGAGTATACATATTTAATCTTAGGAGACAAAGGCAAGGAGACTTCTGAGGTCAAGCCCAGCCTGGGCTTGTTCTAGGTGGAGAAAAGCTTAGGTCCAGGCACTGTGGTAGATGCCTTTAATCCTAGCATTCAGGAGACAGAGGCATGCAGATCTCTAAGTTCAAAGTCAATCTACAGAGCAAGTTCTAGGACAGCCAAGCTTCAGAAATGATTGAGTTGGAAAACAGAAAGATGGAGATAATGTAATAGAACAAATGTTCTAGCTCCAGCAAGCAGAAGAACACAGCAGCTTTAGCCATGTGACTTTAGAGTCAATAGAGGGGAATACTAGGACAATTGATGCTAGATAGCTGGAGCAAAGAATTTGATGATGATTAAGAAGATATTATCATCACTGAGGTGAAATCTTTTGAGAAGGGTTTTCTAAGAGCATAAAGAAAGTATATTCCAGAGATAGCTAAGGTTGTATCTCATGCAGCAGCTGGACTTGGAAATGTGTAAGAATCACCCAGGTGGTACTGGTTTAGAAGGCATGAAGAGTCATGAAGAGTAGCTGAATCTTGGCACTGTGGGAGGCCAGGGAAGGTCTTTGGTGAAGCTGCTACCTCAGTTGCAGTTGATGGTCCAGGACTGAAGGGATCATGCAAAGAAGTTAAGGCTTGGCATCATGAAAAGAGCCTATGAGAGGCTATTGGTGAAGCCTAGTTGCAGTGGAAGACTCCATGAATTAGAGGTGCCAGTACCATGGGATATCACCAAGAACAGCAGCAGCAGTGGAGTAGAGTCAAGGAAAACCTAGAATGCTACAGAGGGCAGAGGTGGAGAAGTGATCCAAGCCATTTGAATGAGCCCAGAAGATCATGTGTGAATGCCAGACACTGGAACAAGGAGCTGTAAAACTGAAGTTGCCTTGTATACCCCAAGATGATAGATCTGTAGGATGCATGCTAAGGAAAGCTGCTAACAGGGAATGGAATCAGTCCAAAAGAAAGAACTGTGTTGCAGTAATCAAAGCTGAAAGATGTTGAACATTGAACATGGAGATGCAGAGTTTGGAGTTTGTACAGCTGGTTTTTGATCTAGCTTTGGTCCAGTATCTCCTCACCATGACATTTTAGAATGGTAATGCATATCTGATGATGCTGGAGGTATGTGATCTGCTTTCTTTATTTTGATTTTACAGTTAAACAGAAGAGACTTTGAACTTTGTTGAGATTGCTGCAGACTATGGGGACTTTTCAAATTATTCTAAATGTATTTATTGTTATATTGTGGTTAGGTATAGCACCCATAGACTCATTTGTTTGAACAAGCCTATGGGGTCAAGGAGTATAATGGTGTGGTTTGAATAGGTTTGGCTCTCATAAACACATATCTTTGAATATGCCTGTCCCAGTGAGTGGCTACCAGGAGATGTAGGCTTGTTGGGGGAAGTGTATTACTATTGGGGTGGGCTCTGAGCTCTCCCAGCTGCCTGGAAATAGGTCTTCTCCTCACTGCCTTTGGATTAAGATATAGAGCTCTCAGCTCCTCCAGCACCATGTCTGCCTGGATGCTGTAATGCTTCCTGCCATGATGATAATGGAGTAAACATCAGAACCTGCAAGCCAGCCCGAATTAAATGTCTGACTTTAGAAGATTTGCCTTGTTCATCAGCAATGGAAACCCTAAGACAACATCTTTCTTTCTTCAAGATCTAGGAATTCATTTAAGGATGTGTACTGTGGACTTTCATTGATTGAGACTGAAACAAATAGAGCAGACAGGTTTATGGCCTTAATGTTTGAAATGTGACTGAACTCTCAGGACCTTAAAACAATTTTCTGCTGGTTTACCTTGAAGGTTATTGTTTAAGAAATATTAAAAAAAAAAAAACCTGAGAATCATCAACTAACTTAATTTTATTTATCTTTATATTTCTGTAGGTCTACATATTTTTATTTATGTAGTATGTGCTTTGATACTTCTAAAGCACGTTTTAAGATTCTGATAATATCTCTGATACTAGTAGTAATAGAAAGTCATTGGAAACATACATGATAGCCACTATTATGCTAATAAAATTGCATCATCATCAAAACTATGATCTCTCTTGCAAAAACTAGTTAGTCTTTATTTTTATCCTGTACCTCCTATTTATTAAAGATAAATCATTTTCAGTAGAGATGACTTACAAAATTGATTTGTATTTGTAGAACTGAATGCTTTTTCTTTAAATTCTTAAAAAACTATCTTTCGTCACCTGAGTCTTTTATCCTAGCCATTCTGACTGGTGTGAGGTGGAATCTCAGAGTTGTTTTGATTTGCATTTCCCTGATGACTAGGGATGTTGAACATTTCTTTAAGTGTTTCTCAGCCATTTGGTGTTCATCAGTAGAGAATTCTTTGTTTAGCTCTATGCCCCATTTTTTGATAGGGTTATTTGGTTCTCTGGAGACTGACTTCTTGAGTTCTTTGTATACATTGGATATTAGCCCTCTATCAGATATAGGGTTGGTAAAGATCTTTTCCCAATTTGTTGGTTGCCGTTTTGTCCTATTGACAGTGTCTTTTGCCTTACAGAAGCTTTGCAACTTTATGAGGTCCCATTTGTCAATTCTTGATCTTATAGTAGAAGCTATTGGGGTTCTCTTCAGGAAATTTTCCCCTGTGCCTATTTGCACGAGGTTCTTCCCCACTTTACTTTCTATTAGTTTCAATGTATCTGGTTTGATGTGGAGGTCCCTGATCCACTTGGACTTGAGCTTTGTACAAGGCGAAAGGAATGGGTCGATTTGCATTTTTCTACATGTTGACCTCCAGTTGAGCCAGCACCATCTGTTGAAAATGCTGTCTTTTTTCCACTGTATGGTTTTAGCTCCTTTGTCAAAGATCAAGTGACCATAGGTGCATGGGTTCATTTCTGGGTCTTCAATTCTGTTCCATTGATCTACCTGCCTGTCACTGTACCAATACCATGCAGTTTTTATCACGATTGCTCTGTAGTACAGCTTAAGGTCCGGGATTGTGATTCCACCAGAGGTTCCTTTATTGTTGAGAATAGTTTTGGCTATCCTGGGTCTTTTGTTATTCCAGATGAATTTGCAGATTGCTCTTTCTAAGTCTGTGAAGAATTGAGTTGGAATTTTGATGGGGATTGCATTGAATCTGTAGATTGCCTTCGGTAAGATGGCCATTTTTACTATATTAATCCTGCCAATCCATGAGCATGGGAGATCTTTCCATCTTCTGAGATCTTCTTCGAATTCCTTCTTCAGAGACTTGAAGTTCTTGTCAAACAGATCTTTTACTTGCTTAGTTAGAGTTACACCGTGACAGCAGATGCTGGAGAGGCTGCGGAGAAATAGGAACACTCCTTCATTGCTGGTGGGATTGCAAACTGGTACAACCACTCTGGAAATCAGTGTGGCGATTCCTCCGGAAATTGGACATAGTTTTACCAGAGGACCCAGCCATACCACTCCTGGGCATATACCCACAAGACGCTCCATCATGTAATAAGGACACATGCTCCACCATGTTCATAGCAGC
>JADRCD010075540.1:0-19018 GCA_019843815.1 Montemys delectorum | reverse complement strand
GAGGAAAGGATTTGCTTCATCTTACAGCTAGTCCATCATCCAGAGAAATCAGGTCAGGAACCTGGAGGCAGGAAAGGATGCAGAGCCCATGGAGGAGTACTGCTTACCAGGTTGCTTCTCAAGGCTTGTTCAGCCTGCCTTCTTCTACACACCAGGACTATCTGTCCAGGGTTGACACCACCCATAGTACACTTGGGCCTTCCATATCGAATACCAATTAATAAAATGTACCAACAGATTGCCCACAGGTCAAACTCATGGGGGAATTTTCTCTACAGAGGTTCCCTACTCCTAAATATCTCTAGGCTGTGTCAAGTTGACATCATTTTCTTAAGGGAAAGGGAAGAGTGGATCTGGGGAAGATGGAAATAGTGGGTATTTGATTGTGAGGAGTGAAGGGAGGAGAAGCTGGTTGCAATGAAATGTATAAGGGAAGAGTTTAAAACAAGCAACACAATTTCCTATTGTTTTTGTCACAAATGAGCACAAACATCAGGAAAATTTTTATCTTATAGCTGTTGGACTCCTACATCCCAAAGAAACTCACTGTGCAGAAGGCAGGGTGCCTTCTAGGCAAAGCTCCTAAAAGAAGTCTTACAGGAGAACACATACCCTGCTTTTTCTGGCTTCTAGAAGCCAGATCTGGCCAGTATTACTTTTACCTCCAACAGTGCCAAACCAAACTCTTTCTCTATGTCTCTCTCTCTTTCTCCCTCCCTCACCCTCTCTCTCTTCTTCCTCCTCTTTTTCCTTCCCATCCTCCTCCCTCCCTGGGCTCTCCTCTCTGTCTGCCTCTTTCTCCTTTCTTCTCTTGCTTCTCTTCTGTCCTTACTCTGTTAATATCGTGTATCTCTCTTTTATTTATGAAGTTCTTGGGGACTGAAATGTAACCACATGAAGAATCTAGGGAAATCATCCCATATCAAGATCATTAGCTCCATAGCAGCAGCAAAAATTCTTATGTTTTCATGTAAGTTAACAGTTAATATATCTAAGGTTCTAAAGGCTGGAACATGAACATCATTAGGTGAACTACTATTTTGTGCAATGTAGGCTACATCTTCTCTTCTTCCTCTCCTGGGCTACTTCATTTATAAGATGCTATCTGCTATCTGGTTAAAAAAAAAAAAAAGAATTCTAATTAGAAAAGACCTGATATGGAGAACAAAGCTGGTGCTCTGGATTAAAGTGAAGAGATACACCCTTATGAACAAATAAATTTCAGTACTATTGGATACAGGGGTAGAATTGGGGAAAATTACAAGTACACATTCAGCATCATGATGCATTTGATGATAGTAAGATAAGGGGGTAAAGGATTTGAGAGGAGTCTGTTCCTATGCTAGATGGATGCCACGGGATCATTTCTATGCTGCTGTGACATCCACTGGCACTCATTTTTATTCCCTTGACCTCCCTCATTGAGATAAGAACTGTGATTTATGCAAGATTGGGTTGGATACTTGCTCCTTCATTTTATTATCTATTGGTTTTATAATACTCAAATACAAATAAGAATTGTATAAAAGACTCAAATTGGTTACATATTTGGCATGACAGGTGCACTTTAAATGCTTGGAGAGATGAATTTTCTTATTAGCTGAAATATATGCAAATATTAAAATTATAGAAAAAATGTACTCTGCTAATGGATCTGAACCTATGCTATGTCTAATGGTCTCATTTTCTGCATACAAATCCAAACTTGGTTATAGGTCATATATTTATATTTGATAGAATTTAGCTCAGCACGTTTCCCAACTCAATTCTAAATCAATTTCCAGAGTACTAAACAGTTGACTTCTTTATAACACATCCAGAATAAATAGCAAGGCGGCTGCTATGTCAGTGTAAAAGAACTTGCCTTTTTGAAAGTGATGGGCCAAGGAGAGGGGGATGGGTAGGGATTTGGGGGCTAGGGGGAGAGACCGGGAAGGGGGCTAACATTTGACATGTAAATGAAGTGATTAATAAATTTTAAAAAAGAAAGTGGTATTTAAGACTTCTTTAACCTTACAGAGATCCATGGGAGACACCATCACATTCTTAGAACTGAATTGAAGCTCTTAGTGTTGACATCATAGAAATTTCAGAGGAAAATAGCCCAAGTTATGTTTTCCCTCTAACCTTGGAGTCTCTTTTGAGTCATAATCACCATGGTCCTAGCCATCTGGGTGTCCATTAAATGTTTCATTATATCTAAATATGAACCAGTTCACAACAGAAGTTCAAAGTATCGGTCAGTGTTCTGTAGAACAGAGCTGATAGAACGAATTTCATGTATTCAAAGGGAATTTATTGTATTGACTTACAGGCTGTGGTCTGGCTAGTTCAACAGTGTCTGTGTCCCTCACGAAAAGTAAAGAATCTAACATTATCCAACCCATGAGGCTGGATGTCTCAGTTGCTCTTCAGTGCACGTCAGAATCCCAGTGAATTGGGCTCTAATACCAGAGAAGAAACGTCTGGGTGGAAGAACTCATGAACGTGTCATAGAGACTGAAAACAAGCAGGCAAAAAAGCAAAATCCCTCCTCTTCTGTGTTCTTTTATCTGAGCTACCACCAGAAGATACAAGCCAGGCTTAGCATAGTCCTCCTACCTAACATAATCCAGTCAAGAAAAATTCCTCAATATTTCCCCAGCTACTTGGGGGAATAGTCAATTCCAGATATGGTCAAACTGACAGTGGATATTAGCCATCAAAGACCTATCCTTGACTTTTCCTTCAACTGCTAACTAGGGAAGCTACTAGTTTCCTGGTCTGGATAACACGTGCTTCCTGACAGATGACTGAGAAGAGTGACTAAGCGAGGGAACTAGACAGAGAGCGCCCAACCACACTTCTAGGTGTGCAGCTCATCAGCTATGTGACAAGGAGGAAGCTTTAAATCATTCTGCATCTCTGTTTTCTTGCCCTGAAAAAACAAAAGTAAAAGTAATCCACCGCTCACAGCCTTGATCAAGAATATTAAATAAAATGTTGGACTTTACACTGGCCTGCACTTGTTCTTTTTCTCATAGTAAATGATGTTAGCATTTTCCTGGCTTGCTGGTGATCTTTACTGAAACTGAACACTTAAACCCACTGGTTATTCTCCATCACTAGTTTTCTTTCCTCCTACAAACTGTCTAAAATAACTGGTTGAATTTCTTTGTTGTTGTTGTGGTTGTTGTTGTTGTTGTTTCCCGAATCCAATTCCAACTTTCTTCCCACTATAAACTTTGTATAGTTGTTTTGTTGTTGTTTGAGGTGGGTTTTTTGTTTGTTTGTTTGTTTGTTTGTTAATATCAGGACATTCTATTGAAACCATTTTACAATGCACCCATGGTCTTTTAAAGATTTTTACCACCTTAAAATTATTTAAACCTTCAACCCAACCTGCACTTCATTTCCAGTATGATGAGGGGTGAAGATCTCCTAACGGTGTCCTCAAAGTCACTGCCCAACCTTTCCCACAAAATTACTTGCTTGGCCTTGCTCTGTGGCATCCTTCTTGCTCACATGGCACACCAGGTGTTCCAGATGCTGTCCCTGACAAAAAACACTAACATCACAGACGGCTTATGTCTGCCTGCAAGCTCCAATGTACCTTGTACATGAACACTACCATTTGGGGCTATAAATGTCTTCCTCCCAGGAGATGAGAGCTCTGGAGGATAATGAAGACACCCTATGTTCATGTAGATAAACTGAAGTAAGCCCTGTTAGTTACATTATTAAAGTCATTTATTCTTAATTTACTCTTACAAAAATGATAGATGAAAATTATAGATACCCTTTCCTAAATGTGTCTTTTTTTCATATTGCTGATATGTTGTGTTGCTGTACAATTATAATGAGCTTAAAGAGCCACAGTTATTAGATTCGCACTGCATTTCATCAATAGAATGGCTCTCTATCTTATTCTGTATAATTTGTTTCCATGAAGACTTTGCCTCCAAAGAATATAGCTTAGAATACTTTTCTTTATTTGCATTTAATAATCTTCAACCAACCTTTTCTGAATAAATGGTTTTAAATTTATTGAATATTTCTTATGAGTTTACTTTTAATCTCAGTGTTTCAATATTAAGTTTGCTACTAATTCAATAACTACCACATTTGCTTTTACATCTATCTTCACATGGAAGTACTATTTAAGGAGGCTTTCCCTTGATTTTGCCTTTTTTTTCTTTTAAAATGGCTAATATAGATGGTGTAATCTTTTCCTCATGGTTATCAGTTCAGATTCACATTGATTTGGGGGAAGTCATACAATTTTCATTAGTTAATAATAGTTGGTTCTCTAGTTCCTCATGATGTTGTTTTATAAAATATAACTATAAAATTATAACTATATCTATTATATGTACATATACATATATATATATATATATATATATATATATATATATATATATAGAGAGAGAGAGAGAGAGAGAGAGAGACTAAAAGTGTCTGAATGTTGTTATTTAATCAAAGAAACTGTTCCTGTTTCTGGACAATTATAAATTTCAGATTGCATCATAAACTTGAAATTTTCATAATTGTTACCAATAAATTGATATGGTATTAAGTTAATGTTTGAGTTATGTTAACTATTTCCATTTACATCAAAATTTCATTTTTCAATCACGTATTTCCCCTACTTTGTCTTACAATGTGGTGTGGAGAGTTTAGATTCTCTCTATTCTCTGTGTCTGTCATCTGCTTTCATACTATTACTAATATGTCATTCATTTTCAATCTCTAACCTGCCGTAGTCCCGTCATACTGCTCATGTTTTTTTCTCAAGTCTCTGAGAAGTTTTCTTGTTTTTTTATTTCACCTTGATCTCTCTGTCTCCCAACCTACACACTAGCTAGCAGGTTCTTGAAATAAAAAGTTCAAATATTTTCCATTTCACTCTATAGGGTTTTTGTTCTCTCAAGACATGCTTTTGTATTAGTGGATACTGATACCGATTGTCTACGATATTGGTTTTCATTGTGACATTTAAATATAGTGCACACTTTTCCATAGTCCATTTTGTATAGGGAAAGAGTCTCAGTCACATAAGTTTCAGTTATATGTAAATAAGCCAGTTTCAACGTGTCTAATGTCTAGTGTTTGTATTTCAATTCATGGACTCTATTGTTTTATTATGCACTCATCCTTTCTGCAATACTTTTTCCAGAGCTATGGTTTGCGAATGTGCCTGCCATATTTCAAAAGCAATAAGAAGTATTGCATTTAGAAAACATGCTGACAAGAAGTCTGGCTTTATAAAAGAGACAATGACAAAGCACTTGTCCCTGTGAACCCTGCCACATTGGGCATTTTATGTGCAGACATTTTATGATCCTGGCAGCATTACTGAGTAGCACATTGACCCTGAATTTATGTATCGGATTGCTGGCCTTTAATTCACATTGCTACTGTATAAATGTATTAGGACTAAATTTGCAACTTTTAATACAGTAAAAATAATTGTTGGTGAGACACGCTTGTCACTTTTTAATCTTTGTTCTAATGTAACATATATAAACTGTTTAATCCCAAATTGGAAATTTTCTGAACAGTTAAGTGACAACAGTTCATATTACATATGGGAATGACCCTTTTGAGGATGGTTATTAATGAGAGTCACTTCATACGACTACGTACTCTACCTTTGACCACAGACTCATGAAAAGAGGAGAAAACCCAGGTTGAAATAATTTCATTGATTCTTCCTTATTAGATTTAGTGTCTGGCAACTAAGACTCATTATTGTTCCACCTCTAAGAAACACAAGACTGGTAAATACACAATCTTCTTGATCAAGAATTCTCTGAGCATAAATATTGTACCACTGTACTTTAAAAACTGCTGTAAACATGAACTCTCCATAGAGACAGGTATAACGAATTTCTGTGTCCTGGGAACATGATAGAATGCATAATATTACAGAAGTGATCATTGACATCCTTTCCTAAGACAAATAGAACACTTAGTGAAAGGTCTTCTTGTCTTTAGTGTCTGATACTTGTCTTCATGACAGATTTTATTTTTTAATATTTAATATTCTGTGTGTTATTTCTTTTTGATGTGGTTTATTGTGTCACATAAAGAATTAATGTGTTAATGAATTGGCAACTGCAGTGGTATAAGCAATAAAGGAAACTTGGTATATTTAGAGCATGATGGATTCTAAGCAGAGAAGTGCCATTAGCTCTGGGAACAACAGGGGATCCACTGTCCTCCTTGGATGGAGCTTTACCATTCTGTACAATGAATTACTTGTAAGGATAATGGACAGAAAGCATCTAACAATGTGTGTGTGTGTGTGTGTGTGTGTGTGTGTGTGTGATGTTAGTACTTATGAGGCTTCTTAACAGGGCTCATTTCAATATTTGGGGGTTCTCTTCTTCACAGCACACATAAACCTTTCAGCTTGTTCTCTTGTCTTATTAACAGCAGTAGTCAATTTTTTTTGTTTTTACTTTTCCACAGGCACTATGTGATGACAAACTTATTTGTTCTTTCATTACCTTCTGCTTTGAAAAACATTCTAAATTCAGTTGTGCTCGTCTCCAGACTCAGGCTCACGCACTCGAGGTCCTTGCAGCTCAGACTCCTCTCTTCTTACCTACCCACCCCTAAGGAGACAGCTGCCTAGTCAAGGCCGAAGGACTGTATTAGATGTGATCAGCACCATGTTAAAAGTCTCTAGTGCCTTGCAAGAGCATAAGGGAAGTAGCATCGTTTTGTTGCCCCATGAGGAAACTGGCAGATGTTGACTTAGAAGATTGACAAGCAATGTGCTTTCCTGTTTGCTCACTATGATTTTTATACTCCATGCCTGGAGCTGAATACACAGTTGCTTATGAGCAATGGAAAGAAAGATTGGAGAATACATCAAAAAGGCAGCGGTGTCTTCACTGCCTAAAAGGCCACTGGGCAATGAGATTCAAATCTCAGAGCACTCAGGCCACTGATTGCTTTAATAATAACTTTGAACATTTTCCTAGGAGTTGAATTATGATAAGAATTGAATACTTCATGTCTAAACACTATCTGTAAATTTTAGCAAAAATAAACAAGCTAGGTTAGGCTAAGATTGTCCACAAAGGGGTGAAATTTGTAACTAGTATACAAAATAATATTTGTAATTATTATGAAGAACATTTAGTCATATACATACATATATATGCATACATATATGCATATAAATATAGTCACAATGAGGTGAGACCAGTGCAATTGAACATAGCCTAATCTATCTGTGCAAATGTATTATACACTCAGAAAAATTAGGATAGCTCTACTTTAGCATGGTGATTTGTGGGAATCATTTTTCTCAGAAACATTGCACACTTGTATAAATCAAAATTTTGTATGGCAGTTAAATTTCAAGATAGCTGATCTTTGAGAATATATCAGTGTACTACAGTCAATCCTAGTGCTTATAGAATACAACTTCTTGATACCCTATAGTTTGTATCTTATAACATGACAAATAAAATACCTTTATTAAACATATAAAACATTTACTTGAACAAGAAATCACAAAAACCCACACAGAGAGTTGAAATTTCAGTTGTTTTAACTATTTTTGAGCCACAGAAGTTGTTCTTATCAGCCATTGTATAAATAAATCTTGAAGACCCCCCAAAAATTAAAAGTGAACAACCCAATAAAATATTTCAACGTGGTGGCTGAGGGCTGAGGAGAAATGGGGAAAGAAGGAAATGGAGTGACATGTTATTATTGCTGGAGTGATTTAGTCCTTGGTTCAGAGCGGTTATATTAAACCAACGTACATAATGAAATATGCCGAAGAGATATACATTCTTTGCCCCAGAAGCTACAAGCTCTAAAAGGGACAAGCTTGGGGTCCCTCGCTAAGTAGTGAATACATACTTATTCGTAGACACACACATGAGTGCACAAACACAGACACACATTTTCTTTATTTTTAAGATGTATTTACTTATTTTATGTGTGTGAGCATGCTGTTGCTGACACACCAGAAGAGGGCATTGGATCCCATTACAGATGGTTGTGAGCCACCATGTGGATGCTGGAATTTAACTCAAGACCTCCAGAAGAGCAGCCAGTGCTGTTAACTGCAGAGCCATCTCTCCCCCCACCACACACACACACACACACACACACACACACACACACACACACACACACACACACACTTTCAAAAGAATAGTAAACCATCTAGCAAAGCGGTAGCAGGAAGGCAATAGATGAAATAAGAAAACCTGGCTTTGAATCCAGTTCTAGCATATGTGAGTTATCTAACAGTATCCAGTCGCAAAACTATGAGAGCCCTTAAGTTCCTTTCACTGAAAGGTAATTGTTGCAGAAAATATTAAAAAGACCCACCCAGTTCGGCACTCTCTGGTCCCGCCAGGCTATCTGCCTTCCAAATCTCTGGAGGGGCTGGAGCTCCTGAGTTCCCTTCGCTGCCATGCCAGCCCCACTCGAAGACTGTCCACCCCACTGTCAGCTGCCACAACACCCAGCAACCCTATAGAATCAAAACTCTTGACGACAGACCCCACTTCCCATGCGACTGCTGGCAACTCTCTGCCCTGTGGCGCTGGCTGGCAATGCACTGGTGGGCAATGACTGACCTGTTTTTATCTCGTGGAGACTCTGACTCAGAACTCCAAATCTTTCCACCTAGCTTGCTAGGCTCCCACTGGTGGGTCGTTACCACACCAGCCCTGTGCTTCAAAAACCCCACGGCCTTTTTGTTGTACATCTGGCAAACTGTACATCTGGCAAACCCACACTTTGCACCATACCTTTCTCTCTAGAACCCAGTTGAGTCGCTGCAAGAAGAAAAGCACCACACAAACTTAGCTCAGAAACAATGGTAACTCAGTCGCTGGGCACAATAACTAAAACCCAATCTTGTAAGCCCCAGTGGAGAATCCTGATGGATTCCTCCATGGTACCAGGAAACTCTAGCAGCTACATCTTGCCCTTACGCTATCCCAGTTCCAAAAGCCTCTCACTCTCTCCTCTTTCTTATCTTCCTCCGTCCAACCCAGAAGTACCCCTACTCTCCCAGTGGTTGGCTCTTTTATTTATTAGGGGATTGGTTCACAAGAAGTCACCTGAGTACGTGACTCACTCCTTGTCTGCAGCCCCTCCCAGGAAAGCGTAATTAGCACCAAAATAAAAATAGCACTAGATCCATCCATATCAGGTACTATTGAGGCACATGTTGTCTTATGTCTAAGGATGTGCTTAGATTGGGTTGGTCACAAGGATCCTTCGGCTTCAGGCTACCATCATTCTGTAAACTTGGAATCAATCCTTTGTTCTGGTACCCGGGGTCCAAGTCTATGTTGGGCAAATGGTTTAGCAGGAAAAAAGGCCAAACTCTCTGATGTGCATAACAGATAAAGCTGTTCCTAGTGATACTTTTGTTGTGTCTTATGTAACATCTGCCTCTGAATAAAAGAAAAGCATCTATAATCTTCAATCTTTTGTTTTAGCTACATGCACCCCCTTCAGGGTTGAATGTAAGGAAAAAGACAAAGAACAAATTTTTACTTGCTAATACTCCAACTGCATCCAAACCTGCTCCTTAGGAATTTTGTGATCCTGGGGAAAATTTGTGTTGGTGTTAGTTGTTGCTGCTGCTGTTTCTTTGACTACTATGTATTTCTCTTTTCATCAATGTAAACTTTAGGAAATAGCATCTATCCACAAGGTTGTTAGAGAAAATATTTAGACGTCTATGCAGTATTTAGCATAAATGCAACATGTAGTGATTGAACAATGTTACTAATTAGATTACACGTGTTAATAATTCATCATTTCTCAGCATACTAACTTCAGAAGTAAAAGAGATGGGCAGTAATGTTTTTTTGAGGTTATCTTCTTGTATGCACATTTTTAAACTTTGCCCTGGAACTCTGGAAGAAAGAAATTGACAGAGAAACTTTGAAAGTGTTGTGATACTTTGCAGTCCGGGTTAGGAGACCAAGTACTCTAGAAGCTGCCGCTGTTCATAAGTTGATGCTATTTTTTTCTTACATTGACACCTATCTGAAAATGCTACATTTGTTTTCAGCGACCTTCAACCTTACTAAGCCGGGAGACGCCAGTACTGCTGTGAGTGAGGGCCAGTCAGATCTCCTCGAGGCGCTGTCTCTAAAGGAGAGGATGGCAAGGTACCAAGCAGCTGTTTCACGGGGTGACGCCCGCAGCTTCTCAGCTAATGTAAGCACCTCTGGACAATTTTGTGTGACTGATATGCATGCTGTCTGTCCATACTTCATCCTTACTTTTGAAAAACTAGACTAGTACTAGTTGAAAACAAAATAGTTGAAAAACAAAAACAAATACAAGGCACTGGGATTTTTTTTTTAAACTTCTGACTTGAAGCCTCAGATGGGCTGTTTAATGGTTGCATGAACCAGAGCTATTCTCTTGACTACTCCTATACCTTTAGTCTTCTGCACTGAGGAATGGGTATAATTATCTACCGCATAGGGGTCTTGGGGAAGAACCAAGGAGAAAATTTATGTGGAAGGCAGGAGACACTCCGTAAATGTGTTGATATTGTCATCATTACCCAATTAACCTATAGCTATTCTCCTCAGGAAGGTTGAGAATTCATTTCAAATCTTAATAATGTGGGCTTATGTGCTGCCCTCCTTGTTCTTGTGTATCATTCATTTAAATTCTCTTGCAGTATAATTTCTTTTGCTTTTCTCAGTATGCACTGAATCCATTAGGAGAAACTTAATCAACATAGAAATGAGAGAGATTATCAATGCAGACACTTTTACTAAACCAATTATGTTATGAGAAACTCTGAGATTCAGAAAGCTCACCAATTTTAGTGCCAACTCATAATAAGTGATGTTCAAAAGAATTTGTAGGATTCTATAATCTGTGTCCTTCAACTTAATGAAATATAAGAACATTCTTTTATAATTATAATCCCCAAATCAACCATGTTTGTGTGAGAGACAGACAGACAGACAGACAGACAGACAGAAAGGATCTCAAAGGTAGGATTTAAAAATAGCTACTCAACATTTACAAATTATTTAGAGGCAAGGCTGACTTTGCCAAACAACCCTGCAATTGCAGATGATATTTATGTTTTAACATATTCATTAAACTACATTTTAGATACTACACAGATTTGGAATGAGTGCAGAGAAGTGGCATGTGTAACTAGACCACTTGGCAAACAATATCAGCTCAATATTGCTTTTGGCTAGTCTTCTTAGTGAGCGACCCCTGCTGGAGATTTTAAAATGTGACTACAAGGTAGTTCTAAATTACTAGGAAAACAGCCAGCAACACCAACAAAAAGATTGATTTGCAATCTACCAGACTGTTTCTAAGACGAGAAAATGCCTCATGCAATGCTTGCTATTTGGTAAACAATGGTTTTAGTTAAGAAGGCTTACATTGTTTCTCATAAGTGGATAGTGCCATAAAACAGGTTAGTATCATGATATGATTTGTATTTCTAGAAAAAAAAGAAAAAGGAACTATTTAAAATGGGCACACAGCCCATTTGCAAGACAAGAAGTTCCTAGTAATCAACACTAGTCCTATAGAAGATGTTAACTCTGTTTAGACATTATTGAACTCTGCTGTATTTATTCCACTGGCTTCCCCATTACCTAGCTGTTAGGAATACTGACATGACCCTGGTGTCCTCGGTGTGTGATTGCTTTCTGCTCTCTGTGAGATTTGCACCTTGAATTGGCAAAATATGAAAAACTACAAAGAAAAACAAATGCTTTGACCTCCAAAATCTAACAAGAAGAAACCTTTTTTTTTTTTTTTGTAGTGGTAAAGCAACTGTTTCTTCTTGGAAAAAAATCCTATCAAGAATTTAGTCTTGAAAAACAAAAACAAACAAACAAACAAAAAAGAATTTAGTGAAATGAAGTAGATTTCCATCATTTTGATGTTTTGTTACTATTTTCAAACAATGTGCCTTGAATCAGAATCATTTCTTATGTTTGATATACATCCTACAGTCTTTATCCGAGTGATCACAAATGAGCTGTAACGGCCTAGCCTGCCTTCAAGATTTAACTCAGTAGTTCTGCCCTAATTCATAACTTGTGAAGAATGAGCTGATGGGTTTGATTGATTCCCTGTGGGCTGTGGTGTGTTGTATCTGCAGGCTATTAAATGTCTAACTTAGTCTTTATTCTGTTGGTATAAAATAAATAAAATGGATATGGATAAATTAAATAATCCTATTCAATAAATAACAGAAATTAAGACTGGTGTGAAAATCTTCTATATAAAGGCCCAAATTATGGACATAAAATTTAGCGAAATTATTTTTAAAGGATTGCACAATTATAAAATTAAATTCCCAGATTCATGATACCAATGCTCTCTCAACAATATTTAAAGTTCCTTTCTCATAGAAGAGAGTATTTTAGCCTACAAACTACCATATTCAATTTGTCTCAAATATTATGATCAAGAAAATATTGCAATACTGAGCTCACAAAAATCCCAATAAATAGGGAAAGAAAGTAAAATAACAGTCTCATTTTTTGGTGGTTTCAAAGCTTCATCACTTAGCCCAGTAAGGCCACTTGTGACTCTCTACACAGCTGCGGCAAACATTGCAAGTGGAAAATCTGGGAATCAAGGATTCAACCCAAACTGATTCCAATAATGTCTCAAACTTGCTTGAACAGCTAACAGTGACCAACAGTGTCCCCTCGTGTTAACTGCCAGCTGGCAATGATGGCTCTACATGCACCCCATGCTCCTGAAACAGGAGTAGCCTGTGGATGGCCCTAGAAGAGAGACAGGAGTAATGTGTAGAGAGAAACAAATTAAATGCCAGATCCTACAGTGTAACTTTGATCTCTTTATTGTTTTTTTAACACAGATCATAAATTTGTAATAAGAAATATTGCTCTGTAATAAGGTTTTATCAGAATTAGCACTAAAATCACCATTTGTCCAACTTCCCAAACTATGTTGTTTCTTGTTAGTCATGCCTCATCTCCTCCCCCCCCCAAAAAAACATTCTATGTCATTGATTAGGACTTACATCTTAAATTGATGACTGTGTAATATATTTACCTAGGTTTAACTGTTGAGCATTTAAATTAACTCATTATTATCGACAACTCCATTAAATTCCAGATCTTATTTCCCAGCCCAAACCTAAGAAACAGAATACAAGTAAATATAAAAAGATTTAACACAAACCAGTCTTGTTGTGAGGTCATTAAAAGTAACACAGATTAGCTGCAGCATGCTAAGCATGGTGCTAAACAAAGCGAGAACAGTGGAGCGATCCTGTGAGCAGGCGTCACTCCAGCAAAGGCCACAGACGGCATATCCTGCCATCTCAATTGGGTAGACCTTCTCTAGGAGACCGCTTCAAGGCTGTCTAAGCACCATTTTTAATCCTCCATGGAGGAGATCTTTCTGACTTGGTTGGACAAACAGCTACAGTGTGTGATGTGTCTGCTCCCAAAGTAGATGTCAAAGGAAAAGGAGGCATATAGCTGTGTTTCAACCCATATGGTAGGTAAGAGGGAAACTGTACAGTTGATTCTGCTTTGAATAAATGATTACGAGGAAAGTCTCCAGGTTTTGACACAGTTAATGGAGCTTAAAAATTAATTTGCATATGATTTTGCATTAATTTTAGATTTTTAGATATGAAAGATCTTGACAATAATTACATTAATTTCTATAATTTAAAGCTTATATTTTATTTGCATATGATCTATCCAAGGAGAACATTTATTCCAAATAAATGGTAGGTACTGTTAAAGGAAATATCGTGGCCTTAATTCCCCCCTTCTATTTCTTTACTTTCTTAAATTTCAAAAATCGATCTCAAGCTCTCTCGTGTCCTTAACAGATAGCAAATGTCAGTAATTGAGTAGGAATTACATTTAAAGTTTTGAAGAATTGCAGAGTATGTATGGAATACATAGAAAATAGAAAACTATATCTCTTCCCATTGAGCAAATGCATTGTGAAATGACGGAGAAGGCATGAAGCCAGAGAGAAAGTTGCTATGGTAATACAAACACTGTAGTGTTTAGCAGGAACTCATACAGTTCTGCATGAGCTCAGACTAGTGCTTCTGTATCAGTTCCTAAGATATATGTGTTTTTTTTTTAATACCTTTAAAGATTCTCCATAGTTTGGTTGATGATTTCAGACCCTGGGGTACCCAGATGTTGTCAGATGTGACATTATCTGTCAGGACACCTGTGACTTACAAGGTGCTGCCCTCCCTTGGGCTATTTATATCAGCCTGGTCCAGACCTCAGGAGTCCTGCTGTGGTGTGAAATGTCACTATATCTCTATCCACTTACATGTAGAACTAGAAGCTTCCCAGGCAAAGGGTTTGCAAGGGGTCAGGTTGCTTGTCCCTTGGAATCCCATCTAGGCGAGGGAAGTGGTGGAGTCATCAAAACCAACGCCCTAGGCTCTTTTGCACTTCCCTGTGAGCCCTGTGAACTGACAAGTTTCCTTGGTGCCCTGCAAGTTCCTTCCCAAACGATGTGCTGAGATCAGTTTTCTCATCTAAAAATATTCTATTCAAATCTCCCGTTCCTGCCACTTGGACCTGACATGCCAGTGCTCAAAACAGAATTGAGACATGACAGTTCTGGTGAACAGTAGCCGTCTATCTGCCTATTCGTTGAAATAGTAATTGAGACAGACAGGTGTCATTCAGATTAAGGTTCAGACAGACAGATTTAATATCATCACTTAATGGCCTGCCCATAAGGACATAACATGTTTCACATCTCTAAATCTCAGGTCCTTTAGACTAAAATGTAGAAAATGGATGTCTGTGGCTCACAGGATACCACAAAGCATGACCTGATGGAGTATATATATATATGAATGTATGCAAAACTCCCCTGTCACTGCACCTCCATAAGTGGCTGTTTTTACTGACAGTTTCAAGCAGCTTTGCATAAGGCTCTTTATTTGGTGTGTCCAAAATAGTTGAAATAAAATTTGGTGTTGCTAAAAATGATTCTTGTAATTATCTGTGATAATGTGTCTGCTGCCTGTACAGATGTTTTACTTTGATATGTAATTGATTTCGTTATTTTCACGCCCACCAGTCATCCCCTGTATTATTGGAAGAGTACAGCATTCAGTCTAATCCAGACATCAATTTGTATCAGAAACAGGGTGATTTTACTCAGTCAGTGTTTTGAAGGCACAATATATAAAATGTCTGGTAAATGGCAAAACAACAGGAGAGTTTCGTTTTAGTAGAAGGCTACAGCAATCGCTTTCTGTTAATATCTCAATTTTGTATTCTACCCACCAATAATTGCCAAGTATAGTGCATGAGTAGCCCAAGTTTGCCATATATGCAGACGAAACCCTGAATTACCTTTTTAAATCACCATAGGTCATGGAAGAATCAGACGTGTGCACCGTGCCTGGTGGTTTAGCCAAGATGAAAAGACAGTTTGAAAAGGATGAAATGACTTCAACGTGCAATGCCTTCTCTGAGTATCAATACCGACATGAGAGCAGATCTGAGCAGGTGGGTGATACGCAAATCACTTAGAGTTTAATTTGCTTTCACTAATGTAGAAATACTCCCTCTCTGGTGATAGAATAATTTTCACTGCTCACTTTAAAAAAAAAAAAGTGATCATTTAGAAAATCATTTAAGTATATTGATGTGTTAGTTTACTTACTTAGAATATTTGGCCATGTGAGCCGTGCTAGAATGTTCTCTTTCAGAGTCTTACATTTCAGACATAAATGAAAGTTAAATAGTACAATTTACTCAAAAGTAAATAGAAATGCTGAGAGCAGTGTTTGCATGCAGCTTCAACTTCTTGGTTGTGATTCATGACAAACTATTCGCTAGTCGTTTGCATCACTGAAACATGTAACATTAATCGGAGTTTGTTGTGGGGAGTTTTATCTTGTTTTCTTTAATCATCAAATGTTAAGCAGTAGAACCCAGATGTTACATAAAAGCACACAATTTGACTCTGGTATATAAAACTTTCCCATTTCATTACTTCAGTATCGTACATCATCAAGTATTTTCATGAGTTATCATGGTTCTTAAATGTGAAAACCCAAGTCATAAAACACATCAGACAGACCTTGGCACTCAGAAAATTCACATCTTCAGTGTAAACAGCTGTAATGTGGGCCTTTGTTTCCCATGAGGAAGGAAGTGACTGGGATATGAAATTTTGCAGTGAGAAACAAAGAGGCTGTGTCTTATTTTGTAAACCCTGGAGAATATGCAGAGCTAAACAAATTTTATAAATATGAATCAGTTGGGTGCTATGTGTGGCAAGTAGTTAAGGTATCAGGTGAAATGATTGAAAGTCCAATACCTTAACAATAGTTTTCCAGTTCTAGCTTTATCTGGAGGGTGAAACTGTGTAAACAGGTTTACAGAAGTACTTCTTTCTAATGATGCTTAAGGGCATACAATGGGAACAAGACAGTAAGACATGATGTACTTGTGCTCTACTGTATAACTATTGGAACAAAGTGAGTCAAGTGTAGGCAGTACATTTAACTGAAAGATAACCAAATATAAAATATAACTATGTTAATAACTTAAATAACTAACTCCTCGCAGAAGCAATAATATGTCTGTAGTCACATTACTATTGGGTAAATCACATTATGTGCCCAGATCATAGGCTTTGTGATTCATACGTCAGAGTTCAATCCAGCCTCCACCACTCACCTACTGAAGAGCTTAGGCTTAGAGCCCCCTTCATTGGCATATGTGCTTTGCAGTTGCATAAGGCTTTCCACCCTAGATGGGAGGGAGGGCCCTGGGCTTAGTTTAATGCGATATTTTTCATTCTGAAATTCGCAAACAAATAACTTCAAGTTTTCATTTTATCTGACTACATTATTGTAGACTTGTACTCACATCTGGAAACATAAAATAAATCCATGGTTCACCCAAGCCTCACTCACAGATGAGAAGTTGGTTTCAGGTCCTGTGGTGTGTAAACGCTGACTTGTACTGTTCCCTTTTCCTTTTAGGAAAAGTTTGCAAAACAGATGATATATTAGCAGCTAGAAAGGTGGCAGACTTTCTTTGTAGTAGTCAGGGAATTAGTCAGATCAGGGTAACTCCTATTCCTTTAGTTAGCTGGGTGACAGCAAGGTCTTTAACATCTTGATGACTTAGTTTCCTCATTTATAACATATAGCTCCCAGTTTGTTTACAAAAATGAGTTGATATTCATACAGATTAAAACAAAGCCTATGGCTTGAAGTGAGATAGATCAGTGTTGAAAAGTATATTCTGTTTTTACATTAGCATCATGACACAATGTACTCTTCAGCTCCTTGGACCTATTTTCTTTTGGTTTCCATAGGCACTGCACACACATGAAGAAACCTACACACAGACAGACAGGCACACACAAAAATAAATACATACAATTAAAATAAAAAAGAAAAGTATAAATGACAAGGCAATGCCTAGACCATCATATGAACTACACGATTGTTTTAAATTTCACTTAAATTATGTTTCTTCTTGATTACTCAGTCTCAGTCTTGTTCCAACTTAGTTCACTTTATTATTACCCAGATTGACTAAGAATCCTTTTCTCAGGGTGGGCACACACACACACACACACACACACACACACACACACACACAGAGAGAGAGGGGGGGAAGGAGGGAGAGAAGGAAGGTGGAGGGAGGGAGAGAGGGAGGGAGGGAGGGAGGGAGTTGGAGAAGGCAGCCTTCAACATCCTGCTTTTGGGTGGAGGACAGCCTTTCATCATTGAACAAATTTCTGTGGCCAGAGCATACTAACTGGCTTAGTTACCTGAACTCTATTTACCTATGTAGACATTCTCAGCATATGTTTATCCATGGAGATTATATCCTGTGAAAACAAAGCGAAACAAAGTACAAGATTTCTATGTTCTTTCTGTGAGTTGCTATATGCTACAGACATGCTTTGTGCTGTGGAATAGCAAAACACATGAAAGCAATAAAAATAAAAAAATAAAATAAAAAAAAACACAGAATATTTAGATCTAGTGACCTGTCAAAGCTTAAGTTTCATCATCTACATTTAGCTATAGTAAAAATGTCTGACAGTTCCCCGGGGATAAACACATCTAAGCCACCACAATGTACTTTATAATATACAGCAATTGCAAATAGGATTAAACTAGTAAGCAGCATTGATTGCCCACTGCATAAAGAATCCAGTGAGACAATGAAATAAATCACTTCTACCTTTAAAAAACAAAAGGCGTTAATTTAAATCTTGATTAGAAATAGGAGATAAATGTCAAATTTGGTTTTAGAGGAGAAAGTGAAAACTGTCTTAGATATCCACTTAAGCTTTTCAAACAGCCTAAATGCATCCTAAACATGTGTCCTTTTATCCCCGGGGATGAAAGACAATAAACAGATCGCTAACTCTGTCCTTACATAAGACATTGTTGGCTCAGTTAGGATTTGCAATACTTTGGCTTATTGAAAGTACTTGATATCTACCTCCCTGATCAGTCCTACTTTGATCAAATATATTTAATTTGGTGACATGCAATAACTAATATTAATTGAGAAACTGATTTAATTAGGGTGAAAAATAAAGAACATTTGTGTTGATTTCTGACAATATTTAATTTCACTGTTAGTAATGTTTTCATTAGTTGCAATAATTAAGTCCAATCTGCCCCTTTCCTTTCTGATGTATTGAAGTCAGAGGATTCAAGATAATTGGCTATTTGGTAACCATTTGTCTTAGAGATCCAGGTTTAAAAATGGGGCTATCTGAGAAATGTTAAGTCCTTTATATTTGCTTTATGCCTGCTGGAAAGAAAAGTGTTGGTGATGCTTCATGTGACACCTGAGGGTAAAGAAGGTTGGATTTATTTTAACTGACAGTTTCACTTTTGAGGCCAGCCTAGTCTATTGGCAGGTTATGCCAGACTGCATGAGATTGCTTGTATACATACACATACACATACACTTACACTTACACATATACACATATACACATACACATACACATACACTTACACATA
>JADRCD010075533.1:0-12969 GCA_019843815.1 Montemys delectorum | reverse complement strand
TTTAGATTAAAGCTCCCATACACAGTAAACCTGCTTAAAGTGCACCCCTCACCTGTTTCTACCATTAGATAAAAGAGAACACAAGTTGCAAAGCAAACCAAAGGTCATTTTCAGCCACAGCCCCACTAAGTATCCTGAGTATAGCTCGCTTTATGAATCCCAGCTGCCAACGATTGGGAGGCGGATAGAATTACACACTCGGGCCTGGAAGGAGCCTGGCCCCGTTAGTCCAAGCCCTAATTAGAGAGATGAGAACACTGCAGCCCCCCAGAAGGGGCGTGACCTGCCCAAGGTGAGTGGAGAGGACTAGGAGTCTGCAGAGGTCCCTGTGCCCCTGGCCCCTGCAGGCTGCTCCATGTCTGATTAACTCATAGCTGAAGGCGGAGCTGTTTCCCAGACACCTGACAAAAGTCGTTTTCAACGAAGGGTTCTATTTAGTCCTTACACATGACCTGTGTATTTTCTCTCCTGGAATTTGATATCTCGGGAAACCTGCCAAGCTCTGGTCACTAGGGAGGCTGAGTATGTAAAATGGGAAAAGGAAACCCGGAGCAGGAAGGTGCTGGCAAATGGTTACAGGCTGGATGGATTTCTCGCCCTGCACTGGGGCCTGGCTCCTTACGTTGTGCACAGACCCAGGCTGCAGGCTGCAGGGTTTGCATGGCCCCATTTCAGACTCATGACTACAGAGACAGTTCCACTGCTATCACACCAGGGACCGTGGACTTTGCCCACCTCACTGGCGGCCTCGGTAGCTATTTCTCATGTTGTTTAATTGTTGTTCAAGAAGCAAATTTTCCAAACTCATCAATCAGTGAGCTTGTGTCCAGAGTGATATTAATAGCAATTATCATTGTCAAGGCTCTTTAATTTTTTTTCTGAAAGATGGCTTAATCTATTACTGTGACGGATCAGGACAGAGGCCACTTATCACTCCTGAAAACTGCCCGACACATGTAAAATAACAGTAAGATGTAAGGCGAGGCTTCAGCTTTGATTTACAGCCTGCCTGGCCCCAAGTTCTCCTCTGTCCCTTCCTTTGTTCTTTCTACAAACACTCCCTGGTGTGCCTCATGGGTGCTGGACACAGAGAGCAAGTGACCATGACAGTCCTTACTCTCCTGAACTCACCAACAGAGAAGAACAAGGAGGATGCTACAAGTGCAGGTCCTGAGCCATCTAAGGGTCTGAGATCAAGAATCTACATCACATCACATCACACATGCCCCTAATAATGGCTAGTGATGCATAGACCCTCCTATAAGGAATCTTGAGGATGGGTACTGTCCAGGTAAGAGACAAAGGGCAGGGTGGATGCTCACTGTGAAGGGCATAGCATGCTCCAGAGTAAAAGGAACTTGAGCCATCTTTGTATGTGGGAATGTGTAGGTGGGGTGTGTGTGTGTGTGTGTGTGTGTGTGTGTATGCATGCACCAGTGCAAGCATGTGGAGGTCCAGTGTTGACTTCAGGCATCTTCCTTGATCATTCTTCACTGTATATACGAAGGCAGAGTCTCTCACTTAAACCCAGAGCTCTCCAACTCAGCTAGTCTGACTAACCACTTTGCTCTAGGGATCCCCTCCCCCATCTCTGCCTCTTTCGTGCCTGCCTGGCATTCACATAGGTGCTGGAGATCCAAACTATGGCCCTCACCCTCACATGGCATGCATTTTACCAGCTAAGCTACCCCCCTATCCTCCAAGTTGAGTCATCTTGAAATGTGACTGGGAGAAGTTGCTGAGTAGAGACAACACTACTGTCCCAGGGTGTGGACAGAGGGAAACAGCAGAGTCTGGTGAGTGAGATGTGAGCCAAAGAGCTCAGCACAAGTTGCAAGATGTAGCCCTCAGCCTGGGCTCTGGGCACCACAGGTACATCTCAGGCTGCCTAAAGGCCCTGAAGAGTTGGCACATTTGCCCTATTAGGTACCTGCCAGAGTGTGAAGGATGGTGAGGCAGAGAAGGGCTTAGAAATCTTCTGTTCAGCACAGCCTCCCCGTCTGCTGCCATCTCCACTCCCTCAGCCCTGCTCTAGGTCTGATGCCTTCCTCGGCAAATATTTCAATCAGACTACGGAGCGCTCATAAAGCCATTGTTACAACTGAGTTTATTTAGTGGGGTCCAGCCCCAAACTTAAACTAATTGAGCCTCACACAGGACCCAGCAGGGTTTGAGCTGGAGCCCAACCCTGAACAACCTCCTGAGGTCCACATGAACCTCCCCGGAGCCAGTTAATTTATTCCACAGACAATCTTCTCCCAGTCCGGAGGGAATCCAGCCTCCTGGAGGTCCTCGTAGCAGAGGATTTATCAAACCAGAGTATATGCACGGTATGAACATCAGATCCATTATCTAAGCTGTTGGTTTTAGTCGAAATGTCAAGAAATGATTTAGTATAAAATCCGTCACAAAAGCATTTATGAAAAAATCCTTTCCTGCTCTTCATCTACAAACATTTACTGCCCTGCATACAAATGTCAGCGGTTCGGCCTAATATACTTCTTCATCTACTTACTGTTCATTCCTTCTGGATAAAAGCCAAAAAAATGATGTCCCGAGGGGCTAGCAAAGAGTGCAAACCAGAGAACATGCCTCACTGCCTGATGTCATCCAAGACATCTGACAGAGAGGGTACGCTTTGACGACAAGTCACAGCATGAAGGTCATGCTTTCTTCGGGGAGTCAAGTCCTCTTGGTGTGGAAGTTGCACATACAGATGGAGACAACTGGAACTTTCCAGAGAAAATAAATAAATTGAGAATATGACAGCCAAGGAGATCCAAGTGTGTCCAGGACACCTTTGAGCAAATATGTAAGAAAAGAAATCAACATGCTAGTTCCTGTCTCAGCACACAGGCCCCAGATGACCTCATCAAAGGAGCAAGTCCATGAGAACCATGGGATGAACTCATCTCAAGCCCACCTATGTCTCCATGAATCCAGTTCCCATGGCATCATGGAACACTGGCACGGAGAAAGGGGTCATACACCGAGGCTCCTCCCTCCTTTCACTATGAGAAAACTGCAAGCATCTGAGAAGTCTGTCGAGGTCAAACAGCTGGCTGGTGACAGAAACGGGCCCAGAACCTTGAATTCATGGTTTTAGATTAAATGGATGTCATTTGGCCCTGCTGGAGGGAAACAAGAAGGGATTCCAACAGCAGAGAGAGCAGCCAAAATAAGCAAACAAATATAGGCCAGTGGAGCTCAGGGGGAGCTTGGATTTCAGAGCCTCCTCCATGAGCATCGCAAACCGCACTTCACCTCCAAGTGACCCTCATCTGCTTTCTATCTCCCAAATCTACCCACGACACGTCATCCTTACAAAGGGATATCGATGCCTTCATTTACGGGATCCGAGTACTCTAAATTGGCAAGGCAAACATCCAGCTGTTAAGCACACTCCAAAGAGGAGTGGGTTGCTCACAGCATGCAGGCAGGCTGGGCGGGCTGTCCAGATCATATTGTCTGGCAGTGGGGAGGGGGAGTGGAGAGCTTTTGTATGAATGTACTCCTGGGGCCACTTTTGAAAGTGCAACAGTGAATGTGTGTGCTTTGGCACCTGCATTGGGAATATCTCCTGTTCTTGACTTGAGCAACTACCCCAACATGCAACCCTGTCCACCCTAAGCCTCTGAGAAAGGAAGATGGGCACACTGTGTTTGCAATCAGTTACGTGCTCTTCAGAGAAGTGTGCAGAGCTGTGTGAACAGCTGCAGGACAGTGGCGTGGGGGAACGACATGTCCCTGGCCCAGGGAGCTTCCTTGAGGTCTCTGCGGATGAGTAAGGGGAAAGGGATGGGAAGAGGAAGGCCTAGTCTGAAGAGGAAGGCAGGGAACACCTACATCCAAGTAAAGGAAACCCCCGAACCCACCTTACCCTCACCAGCTCTTGTGCTCTTCCCTTATCTATTCTCTGGGTTTCTTTTTTTTTTTTCTCTTCCTCCCCTTCTTGCCCTCTGTCATGAAATCACTGCTGGTGGGAGCAGGGGTAGGGACAGGGAGTCACTATGGCTGATTATTACAAGAGAACCAACACTTGCAGAGCACACCTTCGCATTGTGTGGGGCTCTTTGCAGTAGAAGCTTATTCAATATGACCCTTGAAGCACCTACAAGATTTGGCCATACTCCTCCTTCCTAACGCTTCCCTATCTCATGCTTCTACATACTGCTTGGTCTCTGCTGTCTGCCTCCACAGCCAAAGCACAAACTCAAAGAGTCAGAGCCCCAGCTATCTTATTCATAGCTATAGCCCAGTGACCAGAGAGTTCCACCCCAGAGATGGAAAACTGAACCTCTGAAAGGTGCCAATTCTAAGTCAGCCCAGAAGAAGACTCCAGTTAGGCTCAAACTACAACAAAGTCAGAAGCCACTCATTCCCCACCCACACCCTCCCAGAGCCCAAGTGTCTCACACCATCTCCCTGGCACCCTAGTCTATGTTACAGGAGGAAGAGAAACAAATCCAAGTTACAGTCATGACTGAGAGTCTGCCTGAGTCTCACTTGTGGCTGAGAATCGCAGGTCTGCTCTGCATATAAGAGGTCTAGACTTAACGCCAGCCCTCTGCCTCTGTGACTCCTGCAGTCCATCTCCTCTAGGCTCAGACATATTTCCAGATCTACCGCAACTTCCACTCAAGTGGGGTGTTCCCAGTATGAAGTACATCAGCCTCACTTAAAGGGAGAAAGCTCAATTATTTAACTCTATCTAGATTTAGTTCAAATATAAGAGTTACGGTGTACATCTGAGACTTCTGGGAAATTGATTTTTCTGCTTAAGATCATTTCTTAGGGTTTAGCATGAAAATCAAATCAGGTGCAAACTGATCTTTTAGTAGATACTGAGACACGTTTCTTCATCTTAAAGACTAGCTGAGGCAAGAGCCCTGTCTCCTCCCCAGTACCTGCCATGTGTGATTTACAGTTTGTGCAGACCAGAGGACCCACTAAGACTCACAATTAGAGTAGAGGTTTCAGCCTGTTCAGAGATGGCGAAAGGGCTGGGAGGGACACAAAGCACCCAAAATCTACCTTCACAGAATATTACTGAAGTTTGGAGGGCTGGCAGGGGGGAGGGGTGTGTTTCTTATTCCTCAGCCATTGTCCAATGGCTTCCATTGTCTCTTCCGGAAGGCAAAGCAGTTGCTGAGCAGGGCTTTAAACCTTCCAGTAGAGAAACACCATCACTTTCAAAATCACCATGACAGAAAGGTGAGCCTGAGGCTCATCTCAGTGTCTACAATGATGTTAGCTGATCAGTTTCGGGAAAAACTCTGTGTAAACTGTGTGTTCTAATCATCAGAGGAGAAAGACCCTATATGATTGATTATGTGACAACATGATCAAAGAATTTTTTAAAAATGGGCCACTTGGGAAGTGGACATCATGAGGTTTAGATGGAGAACATCTACGAGTTCTCAATGAAGACGGGGTGTCATTGCATCCCACCCCACTCTGTTCAGCATCCTTCATGGTGCAGTTTGCTGTGGGAAAAGCAATATCTAAGTGCTCCACAAATGGCATCATGAGACAAGGTGCCTCCTGCTGGCTAGGAATTGAGCTTTGAAAGATGGAGTCTGATCAAGATGGAATCCTACTATTACGAAAAGCAGTTCCGCCCAGGAGGTGCTGCTCCAGACCTGCAGGTGCTCCATCTATGAGAAGAAGCATGTGATCCTGTCCCCTACTGGGCAAACACAGGGTACTGCCCTGAGGAGGCTCCTAATGAATGACTGTGTTGGCCCTTATTATTAACCTGTATCCCCAGCAGTTGAAACTAAATGAGAGCAACAGATAGAAAAGGGGCAGCTCTCTGCCCTCTGCTTCCCTTCTGCCCCAAGTCTGATGACATCAGATAGCCTGGTAAAGACTCTGGATAGTGGACATGAGGACCTTGACCTGGAGGTTCAAATTTAAGCCAATTTGCAGGGATAATGTCTCCACAGCTGTCACGCATCAAACTGAGGCAATGGAGACATGTGCCAAGCTACTCTCAGAGCAACCACAACCAGTAGAACTTTCTACAGCAACAAAGAGTGTCTCTATGCAGCATTCACCAGTCATCAGTGGCTGCTGAGTCCTTGAAATCCAGTGATTGCCACTGAGAGAATACAAGTTTTAATTTCCTTTAATTAAGTAGCTTAGGGGAATGATTGACCATTGATCCATTCACTTGAGTCCATTTCGATAGCCACATTTATAGAGATGCTAGATTGGATATCACAGCTGTGGGAGGAGCCAGGATCTTGTATGATAGATTGCTCCTTGTCAGAGACAATGTGGCTAGCAGAGTCATTGTGCCCCTCCCCTCAACCTACAGCCTACCATTCATTTGTTTCTCTCTCCTGCTTCTTCCTTTCCACAGAGGTAGGGATGGTCTGGCCTGAGCCTCTACACACAGAAGTTTTTGGAGATGGTAGCTCCCAGTCCTTATCATGAGCCCTGAGGGACAGCATGGCTGCAGATGCCTGGCGCCTAGACTAGATCTCCTCCTTTTATCTTCTCTGGTCTGGCATATCCCCTGGCCTCTCTGTCTGCCAACCCAGGCTGCTCTCTAGACTTCATGACTAGGTTCACTATTCCTTCTCTGTTCCCCCTGTTGTCTTGGGGGGTCAAAATGGGCTAGGGCTACAAACAGCTTTATTTACCAAAGGGCCTCTGACAGAAGCAGTCTCATATGCTAAGAAAATGTTCACATAAGGTAGTTGGGGTGAACAAGTGAGACTCCAAAGAGCAAGCTCAGGTAGTAAGGGGAGGTACATGGCTTCTGGGAGCTCTTTCTTAGGTTCAGCACTGGACCTTAAGTGTCTTCTCCCAAGAAGGCTAACCAGGTGGCACTATCTGACTCATAATGATTATGTGTTGCCAATTGTTCTGGTGATACTAAGGCAGCCATAAATGAATGGATTTTGCTATAAGGGGAAAATGAGGACAAGTCTGGGTACAGAAGCTACTTATAAATGAAAGGGCTGACATGTCTAGCCACTCAATCATCCCAATGCCTGTACCAAGAACAAAGATTCACCCAAATCCAGACTGCCGAGCCCTGCAACTATATTCTCAATCGGAACTAGTTAGGGTCTATGCAGAGGTCATCAGGTTAAGAGGAGATCACACTGGACCCAGTGTAAGCTAATCCAACAAGTGGTATCCTTACAAGAAGAGAGAACGTTGGGCAGAGGGTGGTATGCAATGATGGGGGCAGAAACTGTAGCAGTGTGACCATGGTGGGGGAGGGGGCGGGGGAGGGGAGGCAGGTGAGGTTGATGATTGAAAACCGGCAACACTAGAAATTGAGAGCATGAGAGCAGTCCCAACTGAAAGCCACCAGGAATGAGACTTCAGCCTCATCCCTGTGAAGAACTGAAGTTTCCGAACAACCTACTAGGACTCAGTAGCACCCTCAGCACCCAGACAAGAGCCCAGCCCTGCCCAACATCTTGACTTTGGCTTTGTGAATTCCTAAGCAAGTGTAGAAAAAGTGCACAGAGCTTCCAAATCCAGCTGGACACCACAAATGCATACTGTTTTTTAAAGTACCGAACTTGAGGCAATTTATTATACAATAAAAGAAAGTTAATAGGCGTCTCATATCATGTAAGAAGTCCCACCTTCATAGAGAAAGGAGCCACTCCCTCCATAAGAGCATCAAGCCAGAGCTGAGGGCAGCTGGAATGGCCCACAATAACAATGGAAAAATCACATGGGCAAACAGCAGCTCAGTGAAAAACACAGGCACTTTCTGCTTCTCTACAGCCCACAAACTAAGAATGCTTACAACATTTGCAAATGGTTGAAACAATTAAAAGAAGAATAATATTTCATGACACATGAAATTTTATATATGAAATTCAAATTTCAGCGCCATAAATAAAGTTTGGTAGGAACACAGGCACGTTCGTTTATCAAATGTTGCTGATGGAAGCCTTCTCTTGCCAACATATGAATTGAGTAGTTGGAGCTGAGACAGCAGCAATAGTGGAGCCCGAGAACCCAAGGGACTTGCTCTTTTTTTTTCTTTTTTTCTTTTTTTTTTTTTTTTTTTTTTTTTTTTTCTATTGAAAGACGGGATCTCAGGCAGCCCAAGCTGTCTTTCTGGAGCTTTCCATACAGCTCACAATGGACTGGAAATCCTGATCTTCTTGCTGCTTGCTGTATGTGTCCCTAAGCCTGGCTTGTGTCTGTCTCTTTACAGAAAAGGCTGTGACCCTGCAACTCTGTGTTCTGACATTTAAAGAACCTTCCCAAGTCTCACTGAGACCCAGAGACACCACTAGCTTCTCATGAACACAGGACAAGCGTTGTTGTCTGGTGGACAAGGATCTGGGCATCACTGTAAATGGAGTCAGAGGACTTCTAGTATTTTTCTATGCCACATATTGTTCAGACAGGTAATTAATTCATACATACACACACACACACACACACACACACACACTTCTGTTTTTAAGGCTTATTTTAATTTCTTTTATGTGTATATGTGTGTGCCTGTGGATATGTATTTGTACCAAGTGTATGTAGGTACCTGAGGGGGACAGAAGGGGCTGTCAGATTCAGAGTTCTGGGAAATGAACCTGGGTCCTCTGGAGGAACAAGTGTTCTTAACTGCTGAGCCATCTCCCTAGCTCCTGCACCTACCCATAGTACTAGAGAAAAGAAAGGTATCTGGTGGCTTCCAACGTGTAAATTATATTTACATTAGAAATGATATTAGAAACAGCAACAGGACCTGATATTTTTATTCTGTGGATCATAACCTTCATGTAGAATGTATTCTTTTGTTGCCTATGCATTCATTATTGGGGGGACTGTTTTTGTTTTTGTTTTGTTTCGAGACAGGGTCTCACATAACCGAGGTGGGTACTGATCTTGCTATGTAGCTGGAACTGACCTTGAACTCCTGATTCACTTCCCAAGTGCTGAGATCACAAGCGTATGCCACCGTACTGGGCATTTTGGAACGTCAGCATCAGATAAGGACAATCACAAAGTCACTTTGTACAAAACAAACAAACAAATGAAAACAGTAACTATTTGTTGGGAGCAGGAAACCAAGGAGATGGCACCTCAGCAGAGCCCCAGATATCCAAGAACCCACCTAAGAATCATCTGAAGAGAAATGAAGACCTTCCAACAAAGATGAATCCCTTTTTCATGGGACTCAGGGAAGTCCAAGACTCATTTTTTAAAAAACCTTTACGTTTTATCATTTGACCATTACCCTGGGATTGCCAAATGAAATGCCCAGGGATAAGACCCAGGTAGACGGTGAGGTCAGAAGTTATCTTCTTCTGTAATGAGGACAAAAGACATTTTTTTTTAAATCCCTGGTCCAAAGAAGGAAAAGAAAGAAGTCATGCAGAGAGGCAATACATACAGAGACGTACTTCATGCAAAATTTCAAATGGCTTGGTGACAGCTCTGAGAACCTGTCTGGGGATAATTTTATGGAAAAGCAGTCACAATGATATCAATTAGGAGAGCAAGAAGGATGCCTGCTCTGTCATTTCAGTGGGAGAATGGCTGTTGATTTTCCTTGGCATGCTCCTCATAGGCACTTTGAAGACCTTTCAACTGAGAAGGGAAATCCACACAGTGACAGGTCCCCCACATGTTTCCCTCAGCAGTTACAACTCCATCTTTCATCCTCTGCTAAGTGGGGCGCTCAGAACACATGTCAGTGCCAGCTGTGCCTCCTCTGAGGCCCCTTGGGTATCCTGGGGGGATCACTGAGCACAGCCCAGCATCCCTTTTCTTTGGCCTCCGGTTCCTCATCCATACAGTGGGAAGGAAACCTAGCCTTGCCTTCTTCCTGGAGCTTGGCCAAAAGAAGGCTGAAAACCCGAAATCTAACGCACAAATTAGGAAGATTCCATTTGTCTCTGAGTTGCAACTGAAAGGCCAGATGGGTCAGAAAGCACATCTGTACGAGAGAGTGAGTCCACGGTCACACAAGGTCACTCAAAATACATTTGCTACCTGGAAGGTGGGAACTGACTGCAGTTCCCATATAAGCAGACCAAGTGCCTTTTCTAGCTACCAATATCCAAGGAAAATGTGAACAACCTAGAATCAACTGCTGTCTCAAACCAGAGAGGGGGAAAATGCCCACAAATCAAGAAAACTACATAACAAGATAAAACAAGATAGAAAAAAAATTGGTGGTGGAGGGACAAAGCAGAAGGCTGCGTCTGTTTCTCAGGCCCCTCGGTATTAGAAGATCTGGCTGTGGTCTTCACTTTGTGCAGCAGAAGAAGGCAAGCCTGCTTGCAAGTTGAAGCTCCCACGGGCAAAAGCAAGTGTCTTCACCGGTAAGTGCTGTTGTGGGCTTGTGGGGGCTAATATGCTATGAATAGAGATGTTTTAAATGTATTAAACATTGCCCCCTCCTTTTTTTCCCCAAGATTACACTGACAGAGCCTTCCTTAAACATTATTTGAATAAAGCCTCATTACTCACAGTCCAAAGAAGTTCATTAGGAAGAGATGGCTTTGGAAAGGAATCAAGAAGCTTGCCTTTCTTCTCAGCAGTGAATTACATTAGCTACTTCCCAGTTATTTAAACCTTGAAATAAAAGATGTAAACGCCGCAGTGACATCTTAAGATCATTGCGGAGGCCGGTCTTGCATGCACAAAAAATACCCAGCTGGTCTACAGATAAAACAGATTGATAATTAGTTGCAAAATGTAACATTTCATCAAGAATATTTTGAATAATCCAATTTATCTTTGTCAGATATGCAGCACATATTTTTCTGGGGAGCAGCTTTGTTCTTTAACATAATATTATAATTTCAGGCTGCTAATGAAGGCGCCCGCCGGCCGGCCCGGCCTTGATGTGTGGCGTGGCGGGGAGCGCACCACGGCCAGGGGACCAGTGCGCCTGAGCGCACCGCGCCCTGCTGCCGCCACCTGCCCGCCGCAGTGTGGGCTGTGAGCTGCGGGCCTCGGGCCGCGGGCGATCAAAGGGCCGGCGGGCAGCGGGGAGGGCGCCCCTGGCGGGCGGAGCGGGCGGCAGCGGGCGGGGGGCTCCACCGACTTGGCTTCTAATTAACCGATGGAAAGGCGCCCTGGCAGCCCGGGTGGTGATCACAGAGGCAGGCATAGTTTGGTGCAAGCTAGCAGGACCCGGGACTGTCCCTGCTGGGGTCTACTTGAAGAGGGAGGGGCAAGGACAGTTTGCTGATCATAGGACTCTCGATGCAACTTGCTGCAAATACAGCCATCATCGATTCCCAATGCCTGTGACACCTAGGGCCCACATGCTGGTCCAGCCTTTGAGGTGTGTGGCAGTTTCTAACTCCTCATAGTGCCTGCTTGAAACCCCAGGTGAGAGAGAGTAACCATGCTCCCTTGTGGAGACCCAGGCCTGTGCAAGAGGGAGTCTCCCCTTACCTGTAAGAGACCCCATTGCTATTCTAAAGACCTTGATTGTGGCATCCAGAAATGAACTCAGACAGGCCTTTCTCCAAGGATCTTATTTCCCACAATTCCACCCGTATGGCCAAGAGGCCAGGGCTATACTGACTCAATTTGAAAGCCTCATCCCAAAAGATGTTTGAAGCTTGGCAAGGCAGAGCAAACCTTCCTTTTAAGGATGTCCTTGCCTATATGGACCCCAGGTACAAGCTCTGTGTGCAAAACCTTTATAACACTTAAAAGTTACTATTTTAACTGCCTGTTGCATCTTAGCAATATTTCATATTTTCTATCTTAATACCAAAAATGAAGTCTCATAGCCCATAGCTCAGAAATTGCTTGATAACCTATTCTGATACCCAAACTCCCCTGAGCAGTGTGTAATGGCCATTCATTAATGTGCCTTGTCTCTGTCCGCTGTGGTCTTCAGCCAGCCCAGAGGAGACCTGGCCCATGACCTTGGGGTGTTCATGGAGGCTAGAACTGGTGGCAGTGACTAAAACCATGATGTCTCAGGCAGTTCTTAGCTCACCCAGGAACCCCAGCATGAGCTGAGAAATTCTTCAGATGGGAGCTTGAGTCTGGGAAGGGAGGAGACCTTCACTATGGGCATAAGTTTTGCTTGTAGGGAAATGTCAAAGACCCGTCCACTAAGGACCTGCAAACAGGGAGAGACCTTGAAGCCTGGTCTCCCGTTTCCTTTGTAGTGGTGGAGCTCTTGCTTTTGTGTCACAGCAGGGGATTTAAAAGGCTTCTCTGTGGGTGTCCCATCCCATGATGAGCTGACCAGGTACAGCTCAGACTGTTACACTGATGCCAGACCCATTGGGCTCAGGGAAGAAGGGCCAGGGAAGCCAAGGCCACGCAAATCCTACAGATTAGAACCCAGCTTAATAAAAGCTGCATGAATCTCTGCAAGCAGAGACTTCTCTTTCCCTAGCCTTCGAATGCACTCTGGCATCTCTGTGACCACAAGACCTGGTACCCAAGAGAGCCTGATGTCTGTTGCAGGGTGAGTTTGAATAGCTATATGGGCACTGGGTAGAAATGAGCTTCCGTTCCCTGAGAGAATGCACACACACACACACACACACACACACACACACACACGCATTTACGGAAGGGTTTTGTGTCATTATGACTCTCCTTTTTAGTAAATGTCAACTACGTCCCTAAATCAAAGCTCTCTTCTCTAGCTGCCTCCTTGGGACCCCAGTGACTCCCTGTATCCTGCATCTTACCTTCTCCTTGGGTCCCAGAAAGAGATGAAGTTTAGATTAGTAAATGAAGCCATGGGCTGTGGTCAGGATGGTTTGTCCCTGCCAAAATTCACATGGAGGCTTAACTCCCCCACTGTGACCGCATGGGGCAATGGAGACTTTAAAAATGTATTTGGGTTCATGAATTGAGGGACCTTCCCTCATGATGGATTGATGATGCTTTCCAGAGAGAGTTTGGCTTCCTTTATTACTTTCTTTCTAACTGTATTCTCTCTCTTCTCTCTCTCTCTCTCTCTCTCTCTCTCTCTCTCTCTCTCTCTCTCTCTCT
>JADRCD010075532.1:0-20067 GCA_019843815.1 Montemys delectorum | reverse complement strand
AGTTTGGCATCATGGCAATGCTAGCTTCATCACACGGCCATTATGGAGTTCAGTTTTGTGCTCCCTGAAAACATTCAAAATGAACTATTATTTGACTCAGATGTTCCACTCCTTGGTGTATACGCAGAGATCCTCATATCATACCATAATAATATTAACATATCTATAATTGTTGCTGATCTCTTTATTGCAAGAATGAAATAGAGCTGTCCTATATATCCATAAACAGATAAATACAATATTAAATTTAAAAATATATAATCGACTATAATTCAACTACCATGAAATAAGGAATCACGAAATATGTAGAAAACTGAATGATTGACAATGAATAAGATTAAGCCTAGTTACCCAAACTCAGAAAGGAAAAAAAGCCTCATGTTCTCCTTCATGTGCAGATCTTTTTCTATATGTGTACATCTACTTATGCAAAAGCATACAAGTAGAACTTCATTATATAATTAGAAGCACAACATGAAAGGTAATGTTAGGTGAAGGGTAGGTAAAAGGATCCAGAATTTATACAAGAGGATATAAATATAATAGATTTTTGTTTTCAATGCTGTCAATTAATTTTTTTCTAGTGCATTGAAGTATAAAAATACAATTGCTAGGGACTGTGTAAAACTCTAAGCAATGCTCTATGACTTTAGCCTGACTATTCTCTCTATACTTGCAGTACATTGAAATGTACAGAAATTTGGCCTGGGCAAGTATTTCCTTGAGTAGCTATTTCATTGTAGCTCTCTAATATTTTTTATTTGCAAGTTTTTCCAAAGATCCTGAAATTATTCCACATATAGCCATTAGTGAGTGTAATGTATCTCCAAATGAACTAAATGACAGAAATCACTTGATTATCCTGTCAGATGCTAGAAAATAATTTTCTTCTTTCTTAATATTTTTTTGAAAATAATTGTATCTTTATAATTGTATCCTGACTAAAGCTTTCCCTTTCTCTACTCCTCCCAGTTTCTCCCTTCCCATGTAGATAAACTCCCTCTTTGTCACTAGAAAACAAAAACAAAAACAAAAACAAAACCTAACAACACACAATACCAAAAGATTAAACAAAAACCATCACACTGAAGTTGCAAGAACTGACCTCACACAAGAGATTTTGGGGGGTGAGTATACTAAACTCTGAGCAAGGATGGAAAGATTACGGGGCTGTGAAGACACTGCCTTTATAAAGGGTACAATTCATACATATAAGAAGTATGCTGTGCACATGATCACAGTGAGAATGTGTAGCATTTGGTGGCTGGTGATGATTGGCTACTGGAATTAGGTTACTGAAGTTTGGCTAGGGAGAGCACCTGTTAGGGGAATGTGGAAGAATTTGGGTCTACCAAAAATGACAGACACTGGGTTTTATGATTTAATATTTTTATTCAGCTACTTTGTTGAAAGAGTTTTTCAGGTGTAGGAATTCCTCTGTGCAATTTTTAGGGTGGCTTATGTATACTATCATATTATCTATAAGTAAGATGCTCTGATTTCTCCCTTTTCAATTTGTATCAAGTGATCTCTTCTAGTTGTCCTATTACAGTCACTAAAACTATAATAGTACTGATGAATAGATACAGAAGGACAACTTTGTTTTGTTTATGATTTTAGTCAAATTGCTTGGAATTTTTCCTCCATTTAAAGGATGTTTGATGTGGGCTTGCTCTGCTGTCTTATTATGTTGAGATATACCCAATGTATCTCTAAATTTTCCAGGATTTTATCATGCAGTTGTGTTAAATATTGTCAAAGCCTCCCTCCATATAAGCCATCTGAAGTGATTTTTCTTCTGGTTTGTTTATATTGTGATTGCATGTATTGATGTATGTATGCTAAACCATCAGTGTACTTCTAGAATGACTCTTACCTGATTGTGTTAGCTTAATTTTTGATTTGATCTTGGATTCTGTTTACAAGTATTTTATTGAGGTTTGTGTGTGTGTCTGTGTGTGTGTGTGTGTGTGTCTGTGTGTGTGTCTGTGTGTGTGTGTGTGTGTGTGTGTGTGTCTGTGTGTCTGTGTTCATAAGAGAAATATATCTAATTCTCTGTATCTTTTCAGTCTTTATATGTTTTGGGTATCAGAGCAAGTATGGTTTTTGTAAACTAAACTAGGCAATATGATTTCTATTTTATTTTGTGTAATGGTTTTTATGTGTAGTTTTCAGATGGCTCAGGATGTTCAATATTTTTTAACATGTTTCTTACTCATTGAGATTCCTTTATTGAGATTCTCTATTTCTTTACCCTATTTTTAAATGATACTATTTGGTTTCTTATTATCTAGTTTCTTGAGTTATTTATATATTTTAGATATTAGTCCTTTATCTTCCCACTCTGTAGGCTGCCAATTTGAACAAACGCCAATGTCTTTTTCAGGCAAAAGTTATTCAATTTCATGAGGTCTCAATATTTGCTGACCTTAGTGTGCATATTAATGGTGTTCATGTCAAAAAGCAGTCTGCTCTGCCAGTGGACTCAAGGCTATCCCCAATTTCTCTTCTATCAGGTTCTCTGTATCTGGTTTAAGGCTGACTTCCTTGATCCATTTTGGATTGAGTTTTGTGTAGGATGATAAGTCCGAATCTATTTGTATACTTTATATGCATCCATATACTGTGACTAGCACCATTAGCTGAAGATTCATTCATGTAAGATGTTTTCTTTTTAATCAAAAATTAAGTATCCAAAAATGTGGTGATTTATATATAGGGCTGAAGCTTGGTTCTATTAATCAGTGTGTCTGTATTTGTGCCAATACCTTAATGTGTTTATTACTATTCTTCTCTAGTACAACTCGAAACTGAGTATTTTTATACCTCCATCTATTGTTTTATTGTTCAGAAATGTTTTAGTTTCCTATTTCTGTTTCTATATAAAGCCAAAAATTGTACTTACACATAATAAATAGACCTTTAAAATATTTTTAAAAATTTAAAAAAATTTTTTTAAAAAGCCAAAAATTATTCTTTCCAGATCAGAGAGGGAATGAGCTAGAATTTGATGGGGATTGTCTTGAATCATATATTACTTTCAGTAGGATGGACAGTTTTACTGTTATTCCTACTAATCTATGAGTAGAGGAGTTTTTCTATCATCTTCTGATATATTCTTCTATTTCTTTTGTCAGTATCTTAAAGTATTTATCACACAAGTCTTTCTCCTCCCTCAACATATTTTATATTATTTGAAACTCATGTGAAAGAACTTTTTTCACTTATATTTCTCTTAGTCCTTTTGTCCTATGTATATAATAAGACTATTAATTTTTGTGCTTTAACTTTTTTCTTTTATTTGTAGAAAGTGTTTTATCAGGTTGTAGAAGGTATCCACTGGAATTTTTAGGGTCTTTTATTTATACTATTATATTTACAAAAAAATAATAATAATACTTTCACTTCTTTTCCAATTCCTATTCCTTTGATCTCCTGTTGTCTTATTGCTCCAGCAAAGACTTCAAATATGTTAACTAGGTAGTCAGAGAATGGACAGTAGTCTTTTGTTCCTGATTTTCTTGGTATTGTCTTATATATTTCCCCTTTAATTCTAAATTGGTATAGACTTGGTATTAACTGCCTTTATTAGGTTGAGCTCTGTCCCTTTATCCTTTGGTCAAAGGCCTTTTCTGCATCTAATAAGATGATCATATCTTTTTCTTTCAATTCTTTATATGATGAATTACATTTATTGATTTTCATATCTTAAATCATTCGTACTTCTCTGGGATGAAGTATATTTGAGCATGTTTTTTGATTTGATTTGCCAATATATTGAGAATCTTTACATTCATATTCATGGCAGAAATTGTTTGGCACTTCTTTTTGTACTGTTTTTATATAGTTTATATGTTTTTATGTGGTTTTGTAACTAGCCTCATAAAACAGATTGGGCAATGTTCCCTCTGTTTCTGTTTTGTTTAATAATTTGAAGCGTATTGACATTAACATTTCTTTGAACATCTGATAGAATTCTATGCAAAAACAATCTTGCCCAGAGATCTTTGTTGTTTTTGTTGTGTAGGTTTTTTTTTTTAATTCTGTTTTGTTTGTTTCTTTGGAAGACTTTGAATTCTTGCTTGTGCTTCATTACAGTTTGTAGGTCTGTTTAAATTGTGTTTGTCATCTTGATTTTGCTTTAGTTTGCAATTTGATGAAGTATAGGATTTTAATATGAATCCATAAGATTCTCAGATGTACAATGATTTTGTTCTTATGTACCATTTTGTTTTCTAATTTTGTGAATTTGGATGTTCTCTCTGCATTTTAATTCATTGTTGAAGGGTTTGCCAACTTTATTAATTTTCTTATGGAATAAACATTTTGTTTCATAGATTCTTTTCATTTTCTTTGTCAACTTTGTTTCTGTTGTTGTTCCTATTTTATTGCTTATAGCTCTGAGTTTGAATTTTTATTGTGTCTATTCCTTTTGAGTGTGATGTCTTCATTTTGCTTTGTTCTAGATCTATCATGTCTACTGTTAAGTTACTAACATGAGATTACTTCTTTTGTATTGTTATTTTTTCCTTAATTTTGGCACTCTATACTATGAAAATGCCTCTCAAACCACCATCATCATGTCCCATTAGTTTATGTATCTTGTATATAGATTCCACTCAATGCTTGAACATTTTATTTTATTGCTTAGTTTTCAGTCATGAAGCATTTTTCATTCAGTAGTAAGTTTTTCAGTTTCTACAAATTTTTAAAGTTTCTGCTGTTGTTGATATTCACTTTTCATTTGTGATAATCAGAGAGTCTGCAGTTCACAATTAAATTTAGTTTTTTTGTTTGTGTGTTTGTTTTTAGTCTGTTGAGATTTGCCTTTTTTTATATGTGATAAATTTTAAGGAAAGTCTCAAGAAGTGCTGAGATGAATGTTTATTCTTTTCATGTGAGTGAAATGTTCCGTATTTGTTATATTTATTTGTTTTATAATGTCAGTTATTTTTAGCATATCTGTATTTAGTTTCTGTATAGATAATCTGTCTCCTCTTGAAAGTGAGGTGGTAAAACCACCCACTATTAGTTTGTATGGGTCATTATGGGATTCAACTGTAGTAGCATTTCCTTTACAAACATAGGTGTCCTTGAATTTGGTTCATAGATGTTATAAATTGAGGTGTCATGTTGACGATGATGATGATGATGATGATGATGATGATGATGATGATGATGATGATGTGTGTGTGTGTGTGTGTGTGTGATTATGTAGTGTTCTTCTCCATTTCTTCTGATTAGTTTTGATTCAAAACTAATTTGATTAGTCTATTTTTGTCAGATAATAAAAGTGCTGGCTGACAGGAACCTTATATAGCTGATATACCTGTCTCCTGAGAGGCTCTGATAGTGCCCAACTAATACAGAGGTAGAGGCTCACAGCCATCCATTGGACTGAGCACAACATCCCCAATGAAGGAGCTAGAGAAGGGACTCAGGGAGCTGAAGGCATCTGCAGCCCTTTAGGATAAAACAACAATATGAACTAACTAATACCCTCAGAGAACCCAGGGACTAGACCACCAACCAAAGAGTACACATGGTGGAACTCATGGCTCCAGCTGCATATGTAGCAGAGGATAGCTTAGTCAGTCATCAATGGGAGGAGAGGCCCTTGGTCCTGTGAAGGATCTATGCCTCAATGTAGGGGAATGCCAGGGCTAGGAAGTGGGAGAGTGTGGGTTGGTGAGCAGGGAAAGGAGGAAAGGAATAGGATTTTTTTTCTGGAGGGGAAACCGGGAAAGGGGATATCATTTGAAGTGTAAAGAAAGTATCTAATAAAAATAGAAAAACAAACAAAAACAAGCAATAATAATAAAACAATAAAATAAAATAAAATGGCTACATCTGCTTATTTCTTGGAATATGTTTTTGTGTCCTTTTATAGTAAACCGGTATCCATCCCTGAAATTAAGATGTTTTACTTGGATATAGCAGACAATGGCTTCTGTTTTTGTATTCATAATTTTAGCCTGTGTCTTTTTATTGTGGCATCAAGTCCTTTAATGTTGAGAGATGTCAATGTCCAGTGGGTTTATTGTTGTCATTGTTGTTTTTGGAGTGTGAGTGATTCCTCTCTTTTGATTTCTTTTTTCTGAGTTTTATTTATTCCTTGTGTTTCTTGAGTGTTGTTATTCTCTTTTGATTGGACTTGTCCTTATATCACCTTGTGTAGGGCTGGATTTGTGTTTTGATATTGCATACATTTGGTTTTTATCATGGTATGTTTTATTTTCTCAATTTAGTGTGCTTGCAAGTTTTGCTGAGCACAGCAATCTGGGCTGACGTCTAGGGTCTTTTAGAGTTTTCAGCACTTCTTAAGTTTGAAATACATCTGTTCATACTATTGCAATTGTAGAGATTCTGTCAAGAAGCCAGTTGATATTTCTAACAGTCCTGCCTTTATAGGTTACTTGATCTATTTTACTTCATGCTTTTAATTCTTCTTTGTTCTATATGAACCCAGTTTTGATTATTATGTACCTAAAATACTCTTTCTTTCTTTGTTTGTTCCTTTTCTTGTTCCTCTTTCTTCCTTCCTTCCTTCCTTCCTTCCTTCCTTCCTTCCTTCCTTCCTTCCTTTCTTTCTTTCTTTCTTTCTTTCTTTCTTTCTTTCTTTCTTTCTTTCTTTCTTTCTTTCTTTCTTTCTTTCAAACTCCAGATTTATTCCCCTCCTTATCCACCATCCAACTGTTCCACATCCCATACCTCCTCCCCATCCCCTGTGTCCAAGAGGATGTCCCCACCCCCATCCCCAACCCACCAGACCTCTAAACTTCCTGTGGCCTCCAGTCTCTTGAGGGTTAGGTGCGTTTTCTCTGACTAAACCCAGACCAGGCTGTCCTTTGCTGTCTATGTGTTGAGGGCTTCATATCAGCTGGTGTATGTGGTCTGGTTGGTGTTCCAGTAACGGAGAGATCTCCAAGGTCCAGGTTAATTGAGACTGCTGGTCCTCCTACAGGGTTGCCCTTCTCAGCTTCTTCCAACTTTCTCCTTATTCAACCACAGGGATCAGCAGCTTCTCTACTGGTTGGGTGCAAATATCTGCATCTGACCCGTTCAGTTGCTTGTTGGGTTTTTCGGAGGGCAATTATGATAGGTCACTTCTTGTGAGCACACCATAGCCTCCATAATAGTATCAGGTCTTGGGGCCTCCCCTTGAGCTGGATTACACTTTTAGCCTGTCTCTGGACCTTCTTGTACTCAGGCTCCTCTCCATTTCCATCCCTGCAGTTCTATCAGACAGGAACAATTATGGGTGAGAGTTTTGACTGTGGGATGGCAACCCCATTTCTCACTTGATGCCCTGTCTTTCTGCTAGAGGTGGGCTGTTTAGAGTTCCCTCTCCCCAATGTAGAGCATTTCATCTAAGGTCTCTCCCTTTGAGTCCTGAGAGTCTCTATCTCTCAGGTCTCTGGTAAATTCTGGAGAGTTCTCCCAACCTCCTACCTCCCAAGGTTGCCTATTTCCATTCTTTCTGCTGGCCCTCAGGTATTTCAGTCCTTTTCCCCAACCCAATACCGGACCGTGTTCCCCTCTCTGCTACGCCCCCCCATTCTTTTTCCCTCCCAGGTTCCTCTCTTCCCCCTTGTGGTTTCTTTCTTCTCCCTGCCAAATGAGACTGAGACATGCTCACTTGAGCCCTTCAGCTTATTGACCTTTTTTACTTCTGTGGACTGTAACATGGGTATTCAGCACTTTTGTTTTGTTTTGTTTTGTTTTGTTTTGACTAATATTGAATTATTAGTGAGTACATACCATACAAGTTCTTTCGGGTTGGAGTTACCTCACTCAGGTGATATTTCTAGTATCATTCATTTGCCTGCAAAACTCAGGATGTCCTCATTCTTAATACCTGAGAAGTATTCCATTGCATAAATGAACCACATTTTCTTTATCCAATCTTCTATCCTGGGACATCTGGGTTGTTTCTAGCTTCTGGTTATCCCAAACAAGGCCCTTATGAACATAGTGGAACACATGCTCCTGGGGAATGGTGGGGCATCTTTTGGGTAAATTCTCAAGAGTGGTATTGCTGGGTCTTCAGGTAGATCTATTTCCAATTTTCTGAGGACCTTCCAGATTGATTTCCAGAGTGGTTATACCAGTTTGCAATCCTACCAGCAATGGAGGAGTGTTCTTCTTTCTCCATATTCTTGAAAACATGTGCTGTAACCTGAATTTTTTATCTTAGCAATTCTGACTGGTGTGAGGAGAAATCTCAGGATTTCTCAGGATTTGCATTTCCCTGACTAAGGATGTTTAACATTTCTTCAGGTGCTTCCTCATTTGAGAATTCTCAGTTTAGCTCTGTTACCCATTTTTAAATAAGATTATATGGTTCTCTGGAGTCTAACTTCTTGAGTTATTTGTATATATTGTATATTAGCCCTCTATCAGATAATAGGATTGGTAAAGATATTTTCCCAATCTGTTAGTTGCAGTTTTGTCCTATGACAGTGTTCTTTGCCTTACAGAAGCTTTGCAATTTTATAAGGTCCCATTTGTCAATTCTTGATCTTAGAGCATAAGCTATTGGTATTCTGTTCAGGAACTTTTCCCCTGTGCCCATGTGTTCGAGATTTTTTCCCACTTTCTCTTATATTAGATTAAGTGTATCTGATTTTATGTGGAGGTCCTTGATCAGTTGGACTTGAGCTTTGTACAGGGAGATAAGAATGGAACAATTTGCATTCTTCTACATCTTTACTGTCAGTTGAACCAGCTCCATTTGTTGAAAATGCTGTCTTTTTCCACTGGATGATTTTATCTACTTTGACAAAGATCAAATGACCATAGGTTTGTGGGTTCATTTCTGGGTCTTCAATTCTATTCCATTGGTCTATCTGCCTGTCACTGTGCCAATATCATGCACTTTTTAATCACTATTGCTCTGTAGTAGTTTGTGACTAATGTGAAGGGTGTTGTTTCCCTAATTTCTTTCTCAGCCTGTTTATCTTTTGAGTATAAGAACACTACTGATTTCTTTGAGTTAACTATGTATCCAGCCACTTTACTGAAGTTGTTTATCAGGTGTAGGAGTTCTCTGGTGGCTTTTTGGTTCACTTAAGTATACTATCATAGCATCTGCAAATAGTGATAATTTGACTTCTTCCTTTCCAATTTATGTCCATTTGACCTCCTTTTGGTGTCTAATTGCTCTTGCTAGAACTTCTCATAGTATATTGAATAGACAGGGAGAGGGAGGGCAGCCTTATCTATTCCCTGATTTTAGTGGGATTGCTTTAAGTGTCTCTGCAATTAATTTGATGTTGGGTACTGGTATGCTGTATATTGCTTCTACTATGTTTATGTATGGGCCTTGAATTCCTGATCTTTCAAGGACTTTTACCATGAAGTGATGTTGAAATTTGTTAAATGCTTTCTCAGCATCTAATGAATGATCATGTGTTTTTTTCTCCTTTGAGTTTGTTTATGTAGTGGATTACATTGATGGATTTACATACATTGAACCATCCCTGAATCCCTGGGATAAAGCCTATTTGACTGTGGTGAATGATCATTTTGATGTGTTCTTGGATTCAGTTTGCAAGAATTTTATTGAGTATTTTTGAATTGATATTCATAACAGAAATTGTTCTGAAGTACTCTTTCTTTCATGTGTTTGTGAGATTTTCATATTAGCATTACTATGGCTTCGTAGAATGAACTGGATAGTGTTCTTTCTGTTTCTATTTTGTGGAATAGTTTGAAGAGTATTGGTATTAGATCTTCTTTGAAGGTCTGAGAATTCTGCACTAAATGAATCTGGTCCTGGGCTTTTTTTGGTTCTCAAACATTTAATGACTTACTTTAGGTATTATGGGACTGTTTAGATGCTTTATCTGATCCTGATTTAACATTGGTATTTGGTATCTGTCTAGAAAATTAGCCATTTCATCCAGATTTTCTAGTTTTGTTGAGTGTAGGCTTTGTTTTAGAGTATCTGATGGTGGTTTTTTTTTTTCAATTTCCTCAGTTTATGTTGTTATATCTTCCTTTTCATTTCTGATTTTGTTAATTTGGATAATGTTTCTGTACCCTCTGGTTAGTCTGGCTAAGAGTTTTTCTATCTTGTTGATTTTCTCAAAAAAAAAAAAAAAAAAAACCACCTCCTGATTTTATTAATTCTTTGTATAGTTCTTTTTGTTTCAACTTAGTTGATTTCAGTCCCGAGTTTGATTCTTTCTTACCATCTACTCCTTTTGGGTGAATTTGCTTCTTTTTGCCCTAGAGCTTTCAAGTGTGCTGTTAAGCAGCTCTCTCCAGTTTCTTTTTGGAAGCACTTAGAGCTATGAGTTTTCCTCTGAGCACTGCTTTCATTGTGTCCCATAAGTCTGGGTATGCTGTACCTTTATTTTCACTAAAATTCTAAAAGGTCTTTAATTTCTTTCTTTATTTCTTCCTTGACCAACTTATCATTGAGTAGAATGTTTTTCAGCTTCCATGTATATGTGGGCTTTCTGTTGTTTTTGTTGCTATTGAAGACCAGCCTTAATCTGTAGTGATCTGATATGATGCATTGGATTATTTCAATCTTCTGATATCTGTTGAGGTCTGTTTTGTGATGGATTATATGGTCAGTTTTGGAGAAGGTACCATGAGGTGCTGAGAAGAAGATATATTCTTTTGATTTAGGATGAAATTTCTATAGTTATCTGTTAAATCTATTTGGTCCACAACTTCTGTTAGTCTCAATGTGTTTCTGTTTAGTTTGTGTTTCCATGATCTGTCCATTGAGGAGAATGGGGTGTTCAAATCTCCAACTATTATTGTGAGAGATATAATTTGTGCTTTGAGTTTTAGTAAAGTTTCTTTTATGAATGTGGGTCCTCTTGCATTTGGTGTATAGATTTTCAGAATAGAGAGTCCTTCTTGGTATGTTTTTCCTCTGATGAATATGAAATATCCTTCCTTATCCTTTATAAAAACTTCTGGTTGAAAGTAGAGTTTATTTGATATTTGAATGGCTACTCCAGCTTGTTTCTTGAGACAATTTGCATGGGAATTTGTTTTTCAGCCCTTTACCCTGAGGTGGTCTTTGTCTTTGACACTGTGTTGTGTTTCCTGTATGCAGCAAAATGCTGGATCCCATTTATGTATCCAGTCTTTTAGTCTATGTCTTTTTATTGGGAAATTGAGTCCATTGATTTTAAGACTGTTGAGGAATAGTAATTGTTGATTTCTGTTATTTTTATGTTTGTGTGGCTATATTCTTTTGGCTTCATTGAAAGGAGATTGCTTTTTTTTTTCTTTTTCTAGGGGAGTAATTTCCCTCCTTGTGTTGGAGTTTTTCACTTATTATCCTTTGTAGGGCTAGATTTATGGAAAGATATTGTGTAAATTAGGTTTTGTTGTGGAATATCTTGGTTTCTCCATCTATGATAATTGAAAGTTTTGCTGGCTATAGTAGTCTGGGCTGGTATTTATGTTCTCTTATGTTCTGTATGACTTCTGCTCAGGATCCTCTAGCTTTCATAGTCTCTGGTGAGAAGTCTGGTATAATTCTGAAAGGTCTGCCTTTATATGTTATTTGTCCTTTTTCCCTTACTGCTTTTCATATTCTTTCTTTGTTTTGTGCATTTGCTGTTTTGATTATTATGTGATGGCAGAATTTCTTTTCTGGTCCAGTCTATTTGGAGTTTTGTAGGTTTCTTGTATGTTCATGTGCGTCTCTTTCTTCAGGTTAGGGTAGTTTTCTTCTATAATTTTGTTGGAGACATGTATTGTCCCTTTAAAATGAGAATCTTCACTGTCTTCTATACTTATTACCCTTAGGTTTGGTTTTCTCATTGTGTCCTAGATTAACAGGATGTTTTTGGGTTAGGAGCTTTTTGCATTTTGCATTTTCCTTGACTGTTGTGTCAATGTTTTCTATGGTATTTTCTGCACCCGAGATTCTCTCTTCTATCTCTTGAATTCTGTTGGTGATGTTTGCATCTATGACTCTTGATCTCTTTCCTAGGTTTTCTATCTCCAGGGTTTTCCCATTTTGTGATTCCTTTATTGTTTTTATTTCCATTTTTAGATCATGAATGAATTCGTTCAACTTCTTAATTTGTTTGTTTGTGTTTTCCTGTAAATCTTTAAGGGATTTTTTTGTTTCCTCTTTAAGGGCTTATACCTGTTTACCTGTGTTCTCCTATATTTCTTTATGGGAGTTATTTATGTCCTTCTTGGCATCCTCTATCTTCATCATCAGATGTGATTTTAAATCAGAGTTTTGCTTTTCTGGTGTATTGGAGTATCCAGATCTTACTGTGGTGGGACAACTGGGTTCTGATGATGCCAAGGAGCCTTGGTTTCTGTTGCTTATGTTTTTGCCCTTGCCTCTTGCCATCTGGTTATCTCTGGTGTTAGCTGGTCTTGCTGTAGGACTGTGACTTGTCCCTACTGCAAGTCTGTGTATCAGCACTCCTGGGAGATCAGCTCTCTCCTGGTGTTATTTGGGTATGGAGAGCTGCGGCACAAGATCAGGTCAGAGAGCAGAAGGGAACCAAAAGGCTCCTGTCCCAGGTTGCTCCTAGGTTCCTGTGTCTTGAGGGTTCTTGTAGGGTCCCTTTGAGCAGAAGTGGTGGTCTTACCTGGGCTCATAGGCTTGTCTGCACCCCTAAAAGGCTAGATCTCTCTTGGTGGTATTTGGATATGGAGCACTATGCACAGGATTACCTCTGGGCTCTGTGGCACAGGATTGTGGTAAGGAGATTTTTATATTTAGAATTTTCTTTAACAGTTGTGTCAATCTCGTCTATGGTATCTTTTACATCTGAGGTTCTCTCTTCTATCTCTTGTATTCTGTGGGTGATACTTACATCTGTAATTCCTGACCTCTTTCTTACATTTTCCATTTCCAGGTTTGCCTCCATTTGTGTTTTCTTTATTGTTTCTACTTAGAACTTTAGGTCTTTGACTGCTTAATTCATTTCCTTCACCTTTTTGATTGTGTTATCCTGTATTTCTTTCAGTGAGTTATTTATTTTCTCCTTAGAAGACTCTATTATCTTCATGAGATAGGATTTTAGGTCAGCTTCGTGATTTTCAGATGTGTTGTTGTATTCAGGGCTTGCTTTGATGGGAGAACTGGGTTCTGATGATGCCCATGTATATTGGTTTCTGTTGCTTACGGTCTTATGCTTTTCTTGCCATCTGGTTGTCCCTGGTGTTTGCTTATCTGGGTGACTCTTTCTGGAGTCTGCCTCTTTTGTCTATGGGTTGCTTCTGGTCTCCTGGTAGGCCTTTGGCCCTGGATGTGGCAGACCACATGTGGGACCTTCCAACTGAGGGCTCTACAGAGGGGCAGATAAGCTGCTGATCTGTTGCCCTGGCTGCAGTAGATCTCCTGGGAGGCCTTCAGATTGTTAGGTCTTCAGAGGAGCAGTCTGGCTGTTGTCCTGTGTGAAGATATTCTCCAGGGGGTTCTACTGACTGGGGTTTCTGTTTCCCTGTGTGCAGCAGAACTCCAGGGAGGCTTTCAGTCTGATGGATCAGTTGCCTTGCATGCCACAGAAACCCCAGGAGGTGTTAAGACTGTGGTGTTTGTTGCTCAATTGCCCTGTGTACAGAGGCACTCCTGGGATGCTTTCAAGCTGTGGTGTCTTCAGGCAATGAGACAAGCTGGTGATCAACTGCCCTGTTTCCTGTGGGGAGCAGATCTACTGGGATGCCAGTTGCCCTGTGTGCAGCAGATCTCTCTTTGGATGTCTCAGGCTGTAGTGTCAGTTGCCCTGTAGGCAGTAGATTGCTTGTGATGCCACAGGCTGTGCTGTAAGTTATTCTGAGTGCAATGGATCTTCTGGTATGGCTCAGGATACGGTGTCTCCAGGGGAGCAGACTAGCTAGCAGTGTACCCCAGGAGAAAGGACCAGATAGAAGGAGAGAGAAGGGTTTTCTTTCCTGGTCCTTTCTCTTTGGTATTCTGTATGCTTCTTATACCTTAACTAATATTTCCTACTTTAAGTGAGGGAAATTTTCTTTTATGAATTTTAAAAAATACATATTCTGTGCCTTTTACCTTCCTTTTTTCTCCTTATTCTACTCCTATTATTAATCTAGCCTTAGTTGGCAATGTCTGACAGAATACATGGGTTTATTCTAATCTTCTTATGTCTGTTGGGGCTTGTTTTGTGAAAATATAATGTACAGGGAATGTGAGAATATAATGTACAAGCCATTCACCTGAAGCAGCATAGCTAGAAAAGGTTCACCCATTGAATTGGGGCATGTTCTAACCGCAGTTGTTGAGACATGGGTAGGACAGAACATGTTCCAACCACAAAGCTTAAGACACGGAAAAAGACATGAGGAAGGGACGAGAGGGCATGAGAAAGGGGTTATGTGGTAGTTCCTCTTTTGAGGTCCATCGTTCACCCTACTGATGTCAGGAAAAGCTACAAGGGTCCCCCTGCTCTCTCCTCAAACTGTTTACCCCCCAAAATATACTACTACTTTTGAGTGTATAAAAGATGCCAACTTCTGTCAGTTGGGGTCTTCCTGGCTACCTGAGCAGGAGATTCCAAATCTCGTTGGTTCATTAAACTTCTTGCAATTTGCATCAATCCCAGTCTTTTGATTCCCATGGGCTGATTCCTGGGTGTTAGATTTTCGAGTCTAACAGTTTCATGGCCAGTTATATGGTCAATTTTGGAGACGATTCCATGAGGCATTGAGAAAGAAGATATGTTCTCTTGCTTGGGGATAAAATGTTCTATTGATATCTATTAAATCCATTTGGTTCATAACTTCTTTTAGTTTCACCATGTCTCTCTTTAATTTCAGTTTCAGTGACTTGTCCATTGGTGAGAGTGTAATATTAAAGTCTCCCACTATTATTGTGTGAGGTTCAATGTGTGTGTTTTGAGATTTAGTAAGGTTTCTTTAACAAATGTGAGTACCCTTACATTTGGTGCATATTTGTTCAGGATTGAGACTTCCTCTTGGTGGATTTTTTTCCTTTGATGAATGTGAAATGTGCTTCCCCATCTCGTTTGATATCTTTTGGTGGAAAGTCTATTTTATTGGTTCTTAGAATGGCAACTCCAGCTTGTTTCTTGGGATAAGTTGCTTGGAAACTTTTTTCCAGCCTTTTACTATGGGGTAGTTATCCTAATCTTCGTTACTGGGATGTGTTTCTTATATGCAGCAAAATGCTGGATCCTGTTTATGAATTCAGTCTGTTAGCCGGTGGCTTTTTATTGGGGATTTGAATCTATTTATGTTGAAAGATATTAAAGACAGATAATTATTTGTTCCTGTTATTTTTTGTGTCTAGAAGGGCTATTATGTGTATATGATTCTCCTCTTCTGGGTTTGTTATGAATTGTTTAATTTCTTGTGTTTTCTTGGGTGTAGTTACCCTCCTGTGTTGGAGATTTCATTCCAGTGTCCTTTGTAGGGCTAAATTAGTAGAAAGATATTGTTTAAATTTGGTTTTGTCATGGCATATCTTGGTTTCTTCATCTATGATAATTGAGAATTTTGCAGAGTATAGTATCCTGGGCTAGTATTTGTGTTCTTTTAGGGTCTGTATGACATCTATTTAGGGTCTTCTGGCTTTTAAAATCTCTGTTGAGAAGTCTGGTGTAATACTAATAGATCTGCCTTTATAAGTTACTTGGCCTTTTCCCCTCACAACTGTTAATATTCTTTCTTTGTTCTGTGCATTTAGTGTTCTGATTATTATGGGAAAGAGGAGTTTCTTTTCTAGTCCATTATATTTGGTGTTCGGTAGGTTCTCATACAATTTATGGCCGTCTTGTACATTTCTTTAGGTAGAGGAATTGTCTTCTATGATTTTTTTAAAAGAGTTAATTATTTATTATATGTAAGTACACTTTAGCTGTCTTCAGAGACCCCAGAAGTGGGCATCAGATCTCATTACAGATGGTTGTGAGCCATCATGTGGTTGCTGGGATTTGAACTCAGGATCTTTGGAAGAGCAGTCAGTGCTCTTAATCGCTGAGCCATCTCACCAGCCCTCTTCTATGATTTTTTGAAGATGTTTTCTGTCCCTTTGAACTGGGGTTCTTCACTCTCTTCTATTCCTGTTATTCTTAGGTTTGATCTTTCCATTGTGTTCTATATTTCCTGCATATTTTGGATTAGCAGCTTTTAAACTTTGTATTTTCTTTGTCTGTTTTGTAAATATTTTCTATGTTATCTTCTACACCTGTACTGGCTGGTTTTGTGGGTCAACTTGACACAGGCTGGAGTTATCACATAGAAGGGAGCTTCAGTTGGGGAAGTGCCTCCATGAGATCCAGCTGTGGGACGTTTTCTCAATTAGTGATCAAGGGGGTAGGGCCTCTTGTGGGTGGTGCCATCCCTGGGCTGGAAGTCTTGGGTTCAATAAGAGAGCAGGCTGAGCAAGCCAGGGAAAGCAAGCCAGTAAGAAACATCCCTTCATGGCCTCTGCATCAGCTCTGGCTTCCTGACCTGCTTGAGTTCCAGTCCTGACTTCCTGTGGTGATCAACAGCCATGTGGAAGTAAGCTAAATAAACCCTTTCCTCCCCAACTTGCTTCTTGGTCATGATGTTTGTGCAGGAATAGAACCCCTGACTAAGACAACACCCGAGATTCTCTCTTTTATCTCTTGTATTCTGTTGGTGATACTAGTATCTGTGCCTCCTGATCTCTTTCCTAAGTTGTCCATCTCAAGGATTGCCTCCCTTTGTGTTTTCTTTATTGATTCTCTTTCAAGTTTTAATTATTGGATCATTTTGTTTAATTCCTTCACCTGTTCGATTGTATTTTCTTGTATTTAGGATTGCAAATTTGATCATCAATAGGAGGAGAGGACCTCAGCCTTGAGAAGACATTGACTAAAATATAATAGAATTTAGTATTAGCCAAAGGTTTGAATGGCTCATTTAAGTTCATTGGTTCACGTTCTTGTTTTTAAATTCTTTACATCAAAATGATTTAACTTATAAAAGTTACTCACCATAATTAGGCTGCCTCATCCTAGATAAATAGAGATAGTTCAACATATACTCACAAATAAATAAACTTTCATCACATGGATGGACTCAAACACTGAAACCAAAACATTATTCATTAGATACAGGAAAAGCCCCAGTGTAGGGGAATGCCAGGGCCAATAATTGCGAGAGGGTGGGGTGGCAGGCATGGGGAGGGGGGAGGCAACAGGGGTTTGCTCTTGTTGTTTTTGTTTGTTTGTTTGTTCGTTTGTTTGGAGGGGAAACTGGGAAAGGGTAAATTTACATGTAAATAAAGAAAATATCTAACAAATAAATAAATAAAATAATAAAAAAAAGATTCATTTGTATCTTCTTTCAGGGCTTCTACCTGTTTGTTTGTGTTTTCCTGTATTTCTTTAAAGGAGTTATTTACATCCTCCTTAAAGGCTTCTATTACCTTCATGATATGGGATTTTAGGTCATGATATTACTTTTCATGCTTGTCAATTTAGCCAGGGCTTACTGTGGTGGGAGAATTGGGATCTGATAGTGTCAAATTGCATTGGATTATGTTGCTTATGATCTTGCTCTTGCCTATAGCCATCTCATTTTCTCTGGTGTAAACCACCCTGGGTATCTCGTACTTGAACTAGCTTCCTTGGATGCTTCCTGTGACCTGAGTTGGAGCTGATCTCCTTGGAGGTAGGCAGTATATTCTCTGGTTAATGTGGGTCTCTTGTATCTCTGGTTAGAGCAGGCTTTCTGTATCCCTGGGTTAATGTAGACTTCCTGTGCCTTTGGTTATTTTGTATCTCTTGGGAGGGTTGCAGGCTGTAGCATTTGGGCAGGTACCTGGCCACTGATCTGGCCCAGGTGGAGAAGTGAGAGAGAAGGAAAGAGGTGCTAGGGGTTATGACTAAGGTTCCAAGCCTACTGGGCTGTTTTGGTATATCAACTGGCATGGGTATTTGGGTAATTCTCCCATGTCTTTTGTTACAGAGGACCTCCTGGAAAGTAAGCAGGCTTACAGTGTTTGGGCAGCTATCAGCCCGGCCACTAATACATAGTTGCTTCTCCTTTCCCCTCCACTTTCTTCTACCTGCCAGTAACTTTTAAAATTATTAAACACCATCATCATGAAACTGAAAATTAAGGTTACTTTATTGTTACTACTTCACACCTATCCAAGTGCTGTTATCAAATTAGTTAACAAGAAATGTTGGAGTCTTAGGGGTGTAGGGGTAAAGGAATTCTCATTCATTGCTGGTGAGAGTGCAAATTAATGCATCCATTATGCAACTCAGTGTCTGGGGTCCTCAAATAGATAAACATAGAGCTACCATATGAAGCATCTGTTCCATTCCTGAGAACACACAAAATGAAATTTATATCCTACCATAGAGGTATTTACAAATTTGTGTTTAATGTTGAATAGGGAAATATTGTGGGTTGCCCTGGTGCTGTTTTGTATTCTGATGTTAATTTTGCTTACTTAAGAGGGACAGCCCCAAGGAAGAGTAGATTACATACTCAGGTGATTTCATGTGAACCTTCTCCCCACTTTAACTAGTCAAATAAAGGCCAGAGCCTGTGATTTGGCAGTGGAAGGGAAAGGTGGGTCTGGAGGTTTCAGAGAGCGGGGAAAGAGAGGAAGGAAGGAGAAGAATATGGAGGAAGAGGAGGTAGAAGGAAGGTGGAGCAGAACCACATGACACAGAGAAGCCACAAGTAGCAAGGGATCCCCTAACTGGGAAATAGAGTCGTGTAATGGTAAATCTGCCCAATCTAGGCCGGCAGCTTATAAATATTGTAAAAAAAATAAAAATAAAATACTGTTTCATATTAAGAAATGTCACCGCCAACTTAAGAAAAAATAGAAAACCCGAATGTTCATGCTCATATCCAGATCCTACCTATAATTTACATATGTACGCATGACAAAAGCTGTGAGTGCAAGTGCAGTGTAAGAGTCAGAAATGAAACAATGACAAAATTAGGTGGTTATGATTGGTCTAAATTCAGGCAACGAGACAATTGTGGCATATATATATTATATATATATACACACATATATACATATATATACATCTGCATTTATGCATATACATATATATTCATATATATGTAAAACAATGGAATATGATTGGTTGTGATAGAGTAAAACCCTAAACAAATAAACAAAGCTCATGGATTTAGATGGTGATACTAACACTACAGACATTGACTAAAATATAATAGAATTTAGTGTTAGCCAAAGGTTTGAATGGCTCATTTAAATTCATTGGTTCACGTTCTTGTTTTTAAGTTCTTTACAGCAAAATGATTTAACTTATAAAAGTTACTCACCATAATTAGGCTGCCTCATCCTAGATATATAGAGATAGTTCAACATATACTCACAAATAAACTTTCATCATATGGATGGACTCAAACACTGAAACCAAAACATTGTTCATTAGATACAGGAAAAGCCTTTGATAATTGCTGTCATCAATTCATCATAAAATTCACGGAGATGATAAGGATAAAGGAAATATAATACAATATAATAAAGATTATACATGACAAACTTAGGCCAACATAATAGTAAATGGGGCAAAACCTCAAATCATTCTACTACAATGAGGAACAAGATAAGAATTCTTAGTCTTAATCCAGAGACTGCTCCACCTGGGAATCCTTCCCATATTCAGTCATCAAATTCAGACACTATTGTGGATGTCAGCAAATGCTGGCTCACAGGAGCCTGATGTAGCTATCTCCTGAGAGGCTCTGACAGTGCCTGACTAATACAGAAGTAGAGGCTTACAGCCATCCATTGGACTGAGCACAGGGTCCCCAGTGAAGGAGCTAGAGGGAGGATGCAAGGAGCTGAAGGGTTTGCAGCCCCTTAGGACAAACAACAATATGAACTAACTAGTACCCTCAGAGCTCCCAGGGACTAAACCACCAACCAAAAATGGGACTAATGGCTCCAGCAGCATATGCACCAGAGGATGGTCAAGTTGGTCATGAATGGGAGGAGAGGCCCTTGGCCCTGTCAAGGTTCTATGCCCCAGTGTAGGGGAATGCCAGGGCCAGTAAGCAGGAGAGGGTAGTGTGGCAAGCAGGAGGAGGGGAAAAGGAACAGGAGTTTGGTTTTGGGTT
>JADRCD010075523.1:3321-15515 GCA_019843815.1 Montemys delectorum | reverse complement strand
GTGCAGCATCCCACCTGTGGGTGCCAAACACCCCATATTTGCTGGAGATGCCTCCTCTGTCATGACCTGTTCTGGTCCACAGGTATCTTCCACCCTAGGTTAGGGCCACACTGTTGGGTCACACTAACAACCTCAGCTTCATCCTGGGGCTGTTCTGCCAGGTCCACTGCCAGTGCTGCCTAGATAAGACCCAGGAACCTTGAGACTCTCCTTCCCTCCAGGTAACACAACTCCCTTTTCAAAGCAACCTCTTCACAACAGCTCTGTGACGAAAGAGATGTTCACATAGTCCTAAAAGGACAAGCACACGAATTCTCATCTCAGATGCACTAATCAAATGGCTCTGCAGCTGTCCAATGTGTATGTGTGTGTGTATGTGTGGGTGTGTGTGTGTGTGAAAAGGCCAGACCATAGACATGGGAATCTCAGACTCCGTACCTACAATAATAAATTACTGTGAACAAAATGACTAAAAATGATAGGAATGGGTCTTTACAGCTTAGGAGGATGGAAGCTCAGAAACCTCTCCCAGCTGAATAGGGCACACTCCTGACAAGGCTGCAGAGGGGATTCTTCCCACCTCTCTCCACACTGAGGGCTATTGGAGCCTCTCACCTGCTACATCTCTGGAGTTCAATGTCCCATTGCCTCTTGAGCTCCTTGACATTTGTGATTGTATTAAAAGCCTTATTGAATAACTCAGGAATCTTCCGTTCAAGATTCTTTTTGTTTTGTTTTGGTTTTTTGTTTGTTTTTCGAGACAGGGTTTCTCTGTGTAGCCCTGGCTGTCCTGGAACTTACACTGTAGACCAGGCTGGCCTTGAACTCAGAAATCTGCCTGCTTCTGCCTCCCAAGTGCTGGGATTAAAGACGTGCACCACCACTGCCCAGCCCGTTCAAGATTCTTAATGATGACTGCAAAGATCTTTTTCTCTTTTCCCCATAAATAAAGTCACACTTATAAGTTCCATGTGTTCCAGTATGGAGTCTTTGTGGGCTACTACTCAGTCAACTTCAACGGGCAATAAGAGGCAATAGGAAAGGTGGGAAGTCATGCCTTTTAAATACCTACCATGTGATACAATATTCTCTCTCTCTCTCTCTCTCTCTCTCTCTCTCTCTCTCTCTCTCTCTCTCAAAAAAAAATAAAGCTCTTTGGTAAAAATCCTAATTCTAAATCCCATAATGTGAATGATATAACCACTAAGATAAAAAGCAATAAACATATTAGCAATAGCAACATGTTTTTAAATCACAGTTGAAATGGGCGTGATGGACCCAACCACAGTGATGCTGCAGCCCCCTCATTCTGCAGAGGCCCAACTCAGCCTTGCTTTTTTAAGCCCAGCTCAGTCCCCAAGAGTCCTTCCTCTGCACCACAGGTGGAGTCCTGTGCTTTTTAGTCAGAATCTGACTTGTTATTGTTCTGGTGGCCGTTGGCTTGTTTTCTGTCTGTCCGAAAAGACTACTGTTTTCCTAAAGAGACCACATGTCCTTTTGTGTGAGTGCATGCACATGTGTGAGTGTATGTATCTGTGTGCATGTTTCATGAAATGTGAGGACTCAGAAAGCCACTCGTAAGACAGAGAAGGTGTCAGAGGTAAGAAATGGTGGGGGCCCAGCAAAAATCCTTAGAGCGAGGTTTCCTAGTAAAGAAACAAATACAAATGGCAGGCACTGTTTTGGGAAGTTGACATGGTCTCAGCCCCTTAGGATCATTTCTGTGACAATTGTGGAAATTAGTTTTACAAGTCTTGGGTACATGATGGATGTTGGGGACCATCATCAGAGTTTGGGTCCCAAATATCTGTCGTCTATCACCAGACCTTGCCTTCTCTGGAAGTTATCAGATCCATCCTCCATCTCTCATACCTCACAGGTATGTGTCTTTCTTCTCGGACAATCATGCCCATTCCCATCATGCCCATTCCCAGCGTCTGGTTCTGTACCTTGTCTCCACCCTCCCCTCAATGATCCTCAAAGACCCTGAACTCAGAAAAAGCCAGAAGGAAAACCAGCCAGAGTCTGGGCTAGCAGCTCTCTCAGCCCAAAGCCAGCTCGGTCTATCACTCCGAAAGTGAAACACATCTTTAATTATGTCTGTTAACTCAGCACAGGGCAGGAACTGGGTGACAGACAATCCAGAGCTGCAAGTGACAGGCCTTTTCAAGCTGTGCATCAATGCCACAGGAGCCCTTAATTCCATTTGTCACCTGCTAGGCAGCTGTCAAGTCCTTGATTGAGCTATAGCAACCAGCATCATGGGTTTGGGGAAAATTGTCAGGTTTCTGTGTTTTGACTTCAAAATTTAACCATGTCTAAAAGAAAAGCAAGAGATTCCCTCCTCCTAAAATACAAGTTTGAACATTTGGGCTGGGGAGAGAGAATTTACTCCTGTTAAACGCACCTGTTGTATATTTTTGTATGACAGTACTGGTCCATGTACCAGAAATGGCATTATGTGTTTAGTGCTGCATCCAACCTTGCCCTCAAGTTAAAAATGAAAAGAAAGTCCAGCTGAGTGTGGTGTTCCCACTAATCCCTGCATTTGTGAAGCTGAGGCAGAAGGATTTCTACTACCTTAAGACCAAACTGGATTATCTGGTGAATTATAAGTCAGCCAGAATACAGAATAAGACTGTCTCAATAATGACAACAACAACAACAACAACAACAACAACACCTTGCCAATTATATTGTATGACTATACATGGTCACAGTCTACTCTTGTCTGCAGCTGTCTTGACTTAGCACCATCCCTGCTAAGCAAATAATATGTGCTCAGGACATAACTCAAAGGGTGGATGAAGAATGAGTGAAGGCAAGCAGCTTGTGAGTACCATTGCCATGTGTGCTTTATTTGTACCCATCCTTGTTATAGGACATGTTTCTTGGGAAGACCTGAACAAACATCTCCCCATCACAGTTAGGGAACTGATTAACCTAAGTAATGATACTGCCCAACCCAGCACGGACCAGTGAGTTTACTGGGGCTGCTCACAGAAGATCAGATGGGTGGTGCTTACCAGAGCATGGGTAACTAAAGGCAGTTGCATCACCACAAGCCCTTCCCAGCATGAGTGACAGCTCATAGAAGCTGGAACTCTGGAGCTCTCTGCAGAACTTGGAGGCAGCCTGACAGGTAGGAATACCTGTTCTTGCCAGTCCTGGCTGCTCATATAACTTTGGGGTAGGGAGGGACCTTAAGCATCTTGTAGGTTTCAGAGCTTCTGAGGAACGTTTCCCTAAGGAGCTGGCATCCTCCAGAACTTCCTGAATCTTAGCTTCCCTGCGGGGTGGAATGTGTCCATTGCTACAAGCATCTTCTGACGCCTACAACATCTTCCCCACCTCAGAATGCAGAGCCTTCTACAGTAGATGGTGGATGACAAGTGCCCAAATGTACCTGCTGGGATTGGAATTGGGGCTGTGAGCACTGAAATATGTAGTAAAATCCATTCTAAAAGTAGAAGAAGGTGGCAGCTTCTTCCAACATCCCTGAGCACGAAGGAACAGCGCAACCATGTCCAGGGCAATGCTCTAGAGTCGTCCAGGTCTGGGACAATGTTTGTGCTTGAGAGGATTCCAAATAGCTGGGCTGAGATATATTGTAAATGGATGCTGCTTATATGCCCCTCTGTGATAACGCCTGGGCTTAGTTTCTATTTCCCGCAGCTCTAAGTCCCTGACCATTTATCACTAGCAGATAAAAGAAATGATGCTGAGATGGTCATGTCATGTGCCCAGGCTTCCAGCCAAGGACAAAGCTAGTTTGCATGGCCAGGGATAGAGATTCTAAAATGCAAGTCCTTCCACCTATTTATACTGAGCTTCCCCAAAGAAGCAGTTCTAATCAAACTACTTGGTTGCGGCTAATACAACCCTGTGCCTCTGGAGCAGGCACATTCCTAGCCATTCCTGGCTGGATTTGCTGCTGACTGCCGATAACCCCACCTGCTCTAGAGGATGATGTAGGAAAATTGTGGGTTCAAAGCCTGTCTAGGCTACAGGGTAAGTTTGTGATCAGCGATTGAAAGCCTGTCTCTCCTGGTTATCTTCTTAGATTGGCACAGACTAGAGTCATCTGGGTAGAGGAAAGTAGATTGAGAAAACGTCACTATTAAGTTTCCAGTAGCAGGTCTGTAGGGCATTTTCTTGGTTAGTGCTTGATGTGGGAGGGCCCAGCCCGCTGGGGACGGTTCCATCTCTGGGCAGTAGTGCTGGGTGATGTTGGAAGACAGGCTGAGAAAGCTAGTAAAAACAAGCAGGTAAGTAGGGTTCCTCCATGGCCTCTGCTTCAGTTCTTACTTCCAGGTTCCTGTCTTGAGTTCCTGCCTTGCTTCCCCCTAATAAGGCACCGTGACCTGTAAGCCAAATAATAGACCCTGTCCGCCCCAAGTTTCTTTTGTCTGGTGTTTTGGCAGCAAACTAGGGCATTGCCCAGAAATACAAAATAAAAAACCAGGGCTGGAGAGTCAGTTCAATGGAATGTCAGATGGGTAGTATGTCTGAGGCCACAGGTTCTAATCCCCAGAACTATGGAAATAAAATGTAGTCCTTCCCCTTGTCCTGATAGGGGCACAGATAAGTAGATACCTGTGGGTCCACAATACAAACCTCACGGTGGGTGATCTGTAGAAAGCCAACCCAGCCATCTGGGCTTCAGAGTTCTGGCTAAAAAGAGAAATCCATTCATCCAGCATTAATCAAAAGAAGTCCTCAACTTGGGCAGAATGCACTCAATTTTTAATTGGGTTCAAGTTGAATAATTACTCAGCTGCCCATAAAATTCATTTTAACTTATTAAATGGGGCTTCCAAAATAGCACTGTCATGGAGTGTGGCCAGTTACAGGGGTAATTTATCTAGAGAAAAATGCATTGGTTTGAAACCTCGATCTTTTCTGGTCCAGCAGCTGAAGGTCTTGGACAAGTGACTCAACCTCTCTGAATTACAATTTCCTCCTGTTTAAATGGCCTTGGTATTTATATCCACTTGACAGAAGTGTCAACGGTGCACATGAGGCATTTGTGTAGACACATAGCCTAGCACAGAGAAGGTTCTGGTTAACCAGGACAGTGCAGATTCCTCTGAATGATACAGGAACCAAGTCCCAGAACTGTAGTCGTTTGCCTTCAGGAAATGATGTTAAACTCTCATCTCCTCCTGAACCGTGCCTGCCTGGACACTGCCATGCTCCCACCTTGATGCTAATGGACTGAACCTCTGAACCTATAAGCCAGCCCCAGTTAAACGTTGTCTCGTGGGAATTGCCTTGGTCATGGTGTCTATTCACAACAGTAAAACTCTAAGATGACTTCAGTGCATGTGTACAGTGACTCTAATGCTGACTTCTTTTGTCCTTAGCATAATATTTTTATTAATTATTTGGGAAGTCTGTTTAATTCTATCACAGGTGCTTCCTACTCCTCTCAGGTCCACCCTCTAACCCTGGAGCTCTCCTGAAAACAGAAAACAATGACAACAAAACAAACAAACAAAAAACCCCACCAAGTCCAATTTGTGTTGCCCATATATACACTGGGCCATGGTCAAACTCTCAGTGTCCAGCCCCTTAGGGAAAACTGAGTCCTTCTTCACTCCCACCCCAAGCCCTGCCAGGAGCCATCAACTGGGAAGGGCTTCCTTCAGCATCCACATCACAGTTTTTAAGGAGTCTCTTCAATGGCTTGCTGTCTGGATTGCTTCTTTTGACGGGAGGAGAAGCCTGCAGTCCTAGGCACCACTAAAAGAGCAGCTCCCTTGTTTATACCAACTGGCAGCAGCACGAGTCACGACTCCACTTTGTTTAAGATGGCAGCATGGATTCTGGACTCTTACATGGTTTCCATGGGCAGCTCGGATCACAGACATCCTCCTGATCCTAGGTGACAGCCCAAACCTCAGATATCAACATGGCTTCTGAGGCAGCACAGACCACAGACACCAAAAGCTGAAAAATATGTTGGGCTAATCAAGCATTCACTGGTTGTAGAGATTCCTAAAGCTGTGTACAGAGGAGGAAGGAAGTCAGTGTCTCCACATGCTATGCCGTGGGGAGAAACTAAGGCAGGCACTAGATTTGCCTTTGTTTGAATTCCTAGAGCAAAATACTATTGATGAGCAAGAAAAGCAGAACTAGAAGAATGCAGGATGAACTCAATAATAAAACACATGCACACATACTTTGAAATATGATGCCCGAGAGCTCTTGCTTTGTTTCAGGGCCTGCCCCTTGAACAATGGGTCTTCTTAAAACCTGAGAGCCACAAGGATCTGTGTTCAAATTCATCACCAACGTTCCATGTGTCTCAGCTGCTCTGATGTCATTATACTGTGTCATCTCTCATTCCCCATCAACCCACTTTGCCTGTCCATGTTGCTTTACTATGGAAGTTTCAGTTAGTGACCCTTAAGCTGGAGTGCTCTGAGAGTAATGCACAGGTCAGCTTCCAGCAGACAGCTTCAGAGAAAAAGACTCTGGGCATCTGGCCCCAGCGCGTGGGTCCAAGCCAGAACAGGGTCCCAGGTCTCTGGGTGACTTGTAAGGGGAACATCAAGGACCCACTGAAGGCACATACCACCAATTCATGCTTTGAAGACACAAATGGCACACATCTGTTTGCACCTGGTCCAAGTGAATATACACACAGTAAACTTGGACCACCTATTAATCCTATTGAGGGTGAGAGTACCTGCCTAATGTAATTTGTTTGGCAGCCTCCCAGCAGGATATGCCAAGGCTCTCTGAACATTAAGTGTATTAATGTGCCCCCTTGGAGAAGATGTTCACTTATAACCAATGTTCAATTCTTCAGCAACAAGCTCTGGCCAGGAAATCTATCCCTGCAATGGAGGGAAAGGAGCCAACTGTTCAGTTGAGCAGTACCTCATGAATAATTTTAATTTCTTCCACAAAAGAGAAACAAAAGGATTTAGTCAGTGTCATTGCTTGGTGACTACACACCAAGGCTCTTTGAACTGATTATTCTGACCTAACAGAGGAGAACACCCGGTCCAGGAAGGAGGATGTTGAAAGATTTATGTCTGTGGACAACAGACACTGATGGTAATGACAGGTCAGGAAAGAAATCCAATTGCAAACCTCTAATTAATATATGTTTTATTTATGCATATGAATCCTGAAATATTCATAGAGGCGAGGGAGTGCATAATTAATGTACCCCATAGAAACTGTTTATGGTGGATGTACAGGAGGTTCTGGATGTCTTCTGTCAAGGATGTAAGAAGGATCCTGCAGCTTTCAGAAGCTTGGAATCTTGGTGTTATTGGAAGTCTTGGCACCTCTGTGCAGTTTGGCAGCTGGTATCCCAGGGTGTCCTTTGTAGTACATGTCTCTGGTATAAGCACACCTCTACTTTCAGAGAGAAACAGAACAAAGAGGACTCAAGGGAGTGTATGAAGGGAGCACATGTAACATGTGGCAGGCATGCTTCCAGAGTTATTTCATTTAATCTTGCTGACAACAACTCCCCTGTTATTTATCTTATCTATCAGGAACCAGGATGCACAAAGATCAGGGTTACATGATGAGGGAATGGGGAAATAGAGTTTTAAAACCATCACTATTCCAGTGCACAAGCTCAAGTTTCTAACTTCTCCCATCTAGGTAGCTATAAAATCTCAAAATCCTCTTAACCAACTCTTCATGTGTCCATATTCCAACTGCCAATCCCTGCTCTTTCTCCATCATAGCCACAAGGGTCTTTGTATCACACCTAGAAACCTAGAGAGCTGGCCTTGGGAGGCTTACAATAGAGATCAAACTCCTTGTATGGCTTCAAAGACATGGCACAATTCAGATGCTGTTTACCAGCTCAGTCTTCCTCTGGACCCTGCCCCTCCAGCTACTCTGATCTTCTCTTTCTTCCATCCATCACAGCCCTCCACTCAGTACTCACTACCTTTCGCTCTGCCCAGGAAGTCCTGCCGGCCCCCCACCCCATTCACTTTTTTTTAATCCTTTCAAGTTCAACTTAAATACAATGTCTTTGGGGAAACTTTCCAACTTCTTACAGAAAGCTTCTGTCCTCAGACCCATCAGCTTCTCCTCAGTACCCACTGTTCTTGATGTAAACTCAACATTTTGGGTTGATCCATCTTAACTGTTAACTTGATTGAGTTGAGAAACACTTAGGGAATTTGTAAGACACTTCCGGGTGTGTCTTCAAGAGCACACAGAGACAATCAAGAAGGCAACATGGAGGAAACTGAGGGCCTGGGTGGAATGAAGGAGAAGGAAGAAACCCAGGAGCACCGCCTTCTCCCTAGCTCCTGCTTGCCATGATGGGAGCTGTTGTCCTCCGTCACGGCTACTCCATCGCTGCAGACTTCAGCTGGCACACAGAATGCGTTGTGTCCTCCGTTGTGTTCCTAGCAGGCACTGAGCATGGCACAGGTACAGCTAACATACCAGTCACAATAGTTTCTTTCCATGAAGGTAGAAGACACATCTGACCCAGCTTCTAAGATGCCAATTGCTGGTACAGGGCCTGGCACACAGTACACAACCAGTCATACACATATTGAATTAATGAGAGATCTATTTCTAGTCTCCTAATCCCTGAATCCAATCAGTCATATTTTTATTGGTTTGAAAATTTTTACTCCACAATGTAAAAAAATACATTGTCGTAATTAGGGTTTCTTCAGCTGTGGTAAAACACCATAGCCAATAGGAACTTGAGGGAGAAAGAATTTATTTCAGCTTATAGCTGTAGTCCATCATGAAGAGAAGCCAGGACAGGAACTCTAGGGAAGAACCGGCAAGCAGGAGCTGAAGCAGAGTTCCTGAAGGAGTGCTGCATGGCTCTTCCTCCTCACGGCCTGCTCAGCCTGCTTTGTTACAGCACCTGGTGTTAGCATCAGAACATCCAAAGCCTGTGGCGATGCATGGGTGAGTCCACAGACCTGTTGCCAGGGCAACAGCCACCATATTCCCAGAATCCATTGGGCTCACCTCCCACCTTTACCTGTGGCCATTACGTCACAACCCATACACACACACACACACACACACACACACACACACACACACACACACACGGGGAACATTCCTCCATCTTTTTCCCTCTCTCTCCCTCCTCTCTTTCTGCACCACTCCCCCCTCTCTCCCTCTCAATTAAACCTCTTACACGTGGAACTGTTTGGGCCTAGTGTGGTATGTTCTGACGCGACCCGCCATTCTAACACATCATTTGATGCCGACACCCGGGATTTGGCCGTTTGCATCAGCCAGCACCCGCTCTGCTGCCCTGCAGCGGGACAAGCAGAGGTCACGACCGAGTGGATCAGTCACAGCACTGGCAACCATGGCTGCAGCTGATGGCTACGACAATTGCAGGCTTTCATCACGGAAGCTGCCAATGCTCGCTGAAGACACTACCACCAAGTTGCAGCCGAACCAGAGCCGTCCCACGCACCGAGCATATGAACTTCTACCACGTGAGCCGTTGCCCCTCCCTCGAAAGCAACTCTTGTTCCCAATCTTTTTCTGGGCTTTTACAGCCAAAAAATCCTTGGATCCAGGGTGGGTTGCTTTCTACAGCAGGCCGCCGGGGTCTGCTGGGTAGCCACTAGGGGTTTCTTGTGATGATTTGAACCACTAGCTTTGGCGGTTAACTCTTTGGTGCTTGGATTGTTCTCAGGACGATGGTAGGAATAATCAAACTACCTGCCAATGAGTGTCAGAATGTCTTCGACTGTACCTCCAGGCACCCCACTGGGAATTCTCCTGGAAAATCTCAAATCTTTAAAGCTAACGCCTGACTTGAAGGCATCAAAATTAATATATCTCTGCAATAAGATCTGGATTAAATATCAACTAGATGAGAGTTCAAAATGGCCACTTAATAGCACCCTAGATCCAGCTATTTTAAGGGATCTTAATACATACTGCCAGTGAACTGGTAAATGGAAGGAGGTTCCCTATGTCCAAGCATTCATCTATCTCCGTTCCAATCCCTCCTTGTGCTCTTCTCGTTTCCCAACCCAACTTCTCTTAGCCATAAAATCTACACAACCTCCTCTAGATGACGCTACAATGCATAGATCCAGCTAATGAACCACCCCCTTTTCGCCACAGACCTGTCTCCATGCTGCCAAAAACCCAAACTGCTGCCTCAGTTTCTCCTCCTCACCAGGATGCCCCTGAGCCTGCTAGCTCTGCCTCTCCAGACCCCCCCTTCTTCTGTGCCAGCTGTGGGCCGCTCCAAATGCCCCACATTGGCAGCTACCTTCACTCCTCCTGTCACCCGCTCTAAAGCTACAGCCAAACCTCCAAGTCCTTCCTCCCCAGAGACACCTGACCCAGCAACAATCCTACCTCTAAGGGAAGTTGCTGGAGCAGATGGTCTTGTCAGAGTACATGTTCTGTTCTTGCTTAGTGAACTTTCCCAAATAGAAAACAGGCTGGGGTCCTATACTTCTAACTCTTCCGAGTTTATTAAAGAGTTCCAGTATATCACTCCTCTCTTTCCGTGCCACTTCCCCCTCTCTCCCTTTCTGACATGACCTGCCGTTCTAACACATCACCGGGATCACCTGCCAGGAGCAGCACTGTCCCCAGTAAACTGGATCCTTTTGTACCACATCACTCATTAATCATAGACTTGCCTGCAGGCCAATCTTATGCAAGCATTTTCTCAATTATGATCTACCTTTTCTAGATAATTCTAGGTTTATGGCAAATTGACACAAATACAAGCAGCACATATACTTTTATTAATTCTTGAGAATTTCATTCATGTTTTGGTATATTCACTCTCTTTCCCTCCACTGTACACAGATCCATCCCAGCTTCCCTTTCACCAAACTCTGTGTCCTTTTTGTCCTCATTAAGGTCAATTTGTGATAACCAAATATTCTTGGCTATACAACCTTCTGCCGGTGTGTGGCTAGCTCCTGGAGAGCTACACTCTTAGAGAAAGCTGACTGGATTCCTGCTATCTTTCTGAAAACTAAAGACATACTGTACCTTCAATGACCCTCCAACTTCAAATGTGTCTTTTACGATTTTTTTTCCTTTTTCTCCTCTGTCAAAATTCATGCTGGAGAGAACCTTTATGTTGAATAAAGGTAGAGATCGTTTTACTTTCTTTTCTCCACTGGGATGTGTATGTGCTCTACATTGTTGTGTCCTCTATATTAGAAAGCTATATGCAGACCCTCATTCTTGAGTTTACTTGTTGGGCACCAGGGGGCCAGTCTTACAGCACATAAGCAAACCATTCAGTAAGCTGGCAAGTGTTATAAAAGTAAGAAATGCTACAGTTGGACAAGGTAGAAGAGCCCCAGATTGAATGTGTCTGCTGTCTGAAATCAGGTGGGAGGGTCAGTTTCAAAGTGAGAATGATGGTGAGGTTGGAGATGTGAGAGGAATCATACCTGGAAGATTACTCCAGTGTCTGTCAAAGGCCTGCGGGGAAAGGATCCGAGAATGTTCAAGGATTCCAGCTGGGCAGGCTGAGGGACGAAGAGGGACGTGGACACAGAAGGAATGAGGTACCAGGCTCTGGGCTTTCCGAAAGCTTTAAAGCAGAGGGGTGTGAAAGAGATGTGGCTGTATTCACACAGAAAGCAGGTGGCAAGAAGAAAGCTTTGTAGAAATCCAGTGAGGGGGAGGGGCGTGAGGGCTGAGACCACAGTGGCCACAGTAAAAATCTACTGGTATGGAAGGAAGGAGGGAGGGAGGGAGGGAGGGAGACAGGAAGAAGGAAGGAAAAAGATACCAAGTTTTGCAGATTGAGCCAGTAACTAAGGACAGTTACAGATCATGAACGAGGGAGGGGAAGGAAGGAAGGATTGAAGTAGCTGAAGGGGTGAGGTTGCTGTGAAACAGGAGGCAGGGGTATGGTCTAGCCTGAGGCTATGAGGCTCCATTGTACATTAGGTATTGTCAAACAGTCCAAGGAGGTGCCAGGGAGTCACTTCTGTCCTGGAGTCTGGCAAACTTTCACTCTGCAATTCTTTTTCTTGTGTTCCTGGATGCATTTTTTCTCTTCTTACAAAAAAGGCAAAAATTTTAATATAGATTATTTTCATAAGATTCATTTACATTTTGCCTTTAGTTTTAAATATCTTTTATAAAGAGTATTGAATTATGCTATCTAACATCCTCAAAACCAGAAGAGAGAGAGAGAGAGAGAGAGAGAGAGAGAGAGAGAGAGAGAGAGA
>JADRCD010075522.1:0-12654 GCA_019843815.1 Montemys delectorum | reverse complement strand
CAGGAAGGAAGAGGACTTGTTTTAAGTCAAATGTTTACCAATCTTCAATTTGAGACTTTTTCTAATATATAGGAAATGTCTATATTTTCTACTATTAATAAAATTGAGTAAAATTAATATTTCTTAAATTTCAATGAATCTTTCTACTTCCATAGCAATTTCCTCAGCAAACTCACAAAGAAAAGGTAAATCAGAGAGTTAGTATTAAATGGAATCACAATTCTCTGTGTATGCTCTAATTATTAACTCAGCATTAATCTGAGGGGACAGAATTTAATAATAAGATTTGGATAGTTAGGACAAAAATGATTAAATTACTTGATCAGAGTCTAATATTCAGAGAGTGACATACAAAACCCTAGTTATCCATCAAAATCCAACTCTGAGCTTAAGAAGTCACACTGTTGATAAAGCAGTTTGCTACACATGCATACAATCTGAATTCGGATCCCTAGAACCAACAAAAATCCATGTATAGTATCATGCAATTGTAATCCCAGCAGTCTATAGCATGATATAAGGTGGAGACAGGAGAATCCTGTCAAGTTCCGAGGCCAGCTAACCTGGCATATAGTGAAAGGACCCTGTTTCAAACAAGGTGAAGAATTGAGGACTAATAACTGAGATTATCCTCTGACCTTCAGAAGGGTGCCAAGTTACATGCATGCCTACATTTATATGCACACACACACACACACACACACACACACACACACACAAACTCTACACATATATTCAACATATACACTCCCACATGAAGTTTTAAAATGCAGATCAGATTGGCCACTTATTCACACAAGCCTCCTATGAACCATCCTCATAACTGTATCTGACACCTGCTTATAAACCAGCTTTCTCTCTGACTTGAAAGTTCTCCATATGCCTTCCTACCTCTCATATCTGGAAAATTTCAAATCATCCACTTGCCAATTTTTATAATTCATATATCTTCAGGATACAACATACCCAACTATTTAAGAATGACCAGGCTTCTTATCACATAATCCAAGACAAATAACAGTTTATGTAATGGAGAGTAGCCTTGAACTTTCTACATACCTGTGGATGAACTTGCACTCCTGATTCTCTTACCTACACCTTCCAATGGCTGGAATTTCAGTTATGAACTACCACTCTGAACACTCCTAAAGTAATCCCATTTAAAAATGTTTGTGTATTTAGGTGTTTTGTCTATATGTATATCTGTGTGCTATGTGCAAGTCTGGTGTCCACAGAGGCCAAAAGAGCACATTGGATCCCCTGAACTAGAGTCACAGATATTAGTGAGCATCCACATGGGTACTGGAAATTGAACCTGTGTTCTCTGGAAAAGCAACAAGTTTTCTTAACTACTGAGCTATGTCTCTAGCCCCCACTAAATTAATTTTAAAGAAAGATTTAAGAGCTAGGCTGAAATATGCTTCAGTGATAGAGAACTTACTTGGCATGGATGAGGCTCTGGGTGTGATCCCTAGTACTATCACAAAAAGGAAAAGAAATATCCCAAGGGGTGCCTTTCTCTTTAAGCCCAAACAAGGTTTGATCATTCAGAAAATTAGTTAAAAAACTAACTCAAATAGCTAAATTACACAGAAGGGAAAGCAGCAATTCATTTTTCCCTGTCAGCTCTACAGAAAAAGCTTTTCTCATGAAGAACAAACTATATTCAATTATCATAAAATGATATCTTCTCTTTTAAAAAACTGTCTAACAGAATAAAAGGGAGAAAAGAATTTATTTTATTTCTCAGGAACTGCAGTAATTTTTCAAAAAGCTACAAAATAACACAGAGAGGAAAATTTTCGCTAAATATAAGTGTGGTAGAATATTGCTCCATTACTAGCCATTAGTGCTGTGTTCTAGATGTGATGGGACATTTTAATGCTAAATGTTGAGAAAAAATTATTGTGTTAGGGAAAATATAACCTTTAAATGAAATAGATATGGATTTGTAATGATGAATGTTAAATTTTTGCTTCATTTTTTTATTGGTATCCAGATGAAAGAAAACTTACCAGATCAAAGAAGTTCAAACCACTCAGAGTCCAATGTTTAGGGATACCTGGATTGGAATATAACTGGCGTCTTCAGGGTCTGACCTTTAAAAAATATAAGTAGATTCGGATTGTACACTATCATAAAATAGTTCAGGAATGATGTCTGTCCCTTGTGTGTGCCTGTGTGCATGCGTGCGTGCATGGTGCGTGCGTGCATGTGTGTGTGTGTGTGTGTGTGTGTGTGTGTGTGTGTGCGCGCGTGCGCGCGTGTGTTTGTGTGTGTGTGTATGTTTGTGTGTCCATATGTCCCTGTACAGGCATGTGTTATGTTGCATCTGTGTATGCAGGTGCATGAAAGCCAGAGGAGGCTATCAGAAGATATTCTGTCTTGTCATTATGTGTCTCTCACTGAGCCCCGAGCTAGGGTGGCAGCCAGCAAGCTGGAAAGATTCCATAGCTCTGCCCTCACATCATTGGAGCTACTAGAACATATTGCTATGATTGGTGATTTGAATTCAAGTCTTCATGCTTACCTGCGCAGTCATCTCTCTAGTCCTGCATGCTGCTCTAACAAAAACAAAACAAACCAACCAACCAAACAAACAAAACACACAACTGACAATCAAACAGTCCTTTAGCTGTTGCTGAAGCTTCTTAGCTTTTTCTTAAGCTTGATACTGACTTTACAGTCCAGTTTAAAGCTTTATTAATTTAATTATGTTTTTATGTTGTTTACAAGGTTTCCTCCTTAGTTCACTCAGTGTGTGTATTTCTTGTAAAACACGTGCACACACACTCACACACATACACGCAAATACCACCATGATTTGTATGCGTATGTATGACACAGTGAAAATTTTGACAAACTCGCCTCAAACCTGTCAAAGTAACTTTTATTTGCCTGAAGTAATTTTCATCTCCCAGGCTTACTGCCTCTATCTGTTAACCAAGGCCTAGTCCTGGAAGCTTCTAGACTACATACCAGCTAGTCTAGGCCTAGAATATTTTCAGCTTCTGAGATGTGCTACTGAATTATCTCATCCCTTCCTCGTTCATTGTGAGCTCTGACTGGCTGTTTCAACTCAGCTTTTCTGGCTCAGACTTATCTTTCTTACTCAATCTGGCTTTTCTCTTGGCCTCTGAATTATTCCACCAGGCCTCAAACTAACTCTAGCAATCTTTTCTAATCTTCTGGTTCATTCTCATTTTCTGGCCCATCCTGTCTTTACCTCTATGTAGCTTGTTCTTTCTTCAATCTGTCTCTGTAAAACTCTCCCAGGAAACCTGCCTCCTTCTCCCTCTCCGTGCTGCTCTACTCTCCCTCTCAACTCTACTGCACTGCTCTTCATGAACTCTACTGTATTCCTGTACTGCACTCACTTCTTCCTGTACTTTCTTTGTATAACTGTCCCAGTAAAACTGCCGCCTCTCCTCTGCCTTAAGTAGCTTCCTTTTCCTCTCTCTTATTGTGGCAGTTGGGCACATCCTATTCTGTCAAATATTTCTGACTCATCCCTTTTTCTGCCATTCAATTGGATATCGCTTTCAACCATGGCTGCTTCCTTTTACAAATTTACTTTACCTTCATTGTTTGGGATTAGATGTGAGTACTAAGCACTGAGCCACATCATAACTAGAAATAGATTCAAATATCACGTAACAAACATATATCAAGTACATATAAATTTGAATAAAATGGTCACAAACAACCATGTCAGGGCTCCAGAAGGAGAACAATGTGAACAAATAGACCATAACCTGAAAAGCTATAAGAACTTCAAGCAAAGTTTTACTTGTCCAGGAGCTGTCCTCATTCCCAGTGCTAACATAGGTAACATTTCTGGATATGTCTAAGGCACTTCCAGAGAGACTTAACTGAGAATAAAAGACTCATGTTGGAAGGTAGGAAGCACTACGCCATGGACTGGAGTCCTGGCCTGAATTTAAAAACAAAAAGGGTAAAGAAGCAAGACAGCTGAGCACAAGGAATAACTTCTTTCTGCTTCCTGACTAACAATACATTGTAACCAGCTGCATCAAAGTCCTGCTGTCCTTACCCCATGATGAACTCTATCCCTTATTAAACTTGGAGCCAAAATAAACCCTTCCTTATGTAAACTGCTTTCCTTAGGTATTTTGTCACAGTAACAAGAAAAAAAAATAATTAATACCCTGCCAAAGAGGGTGGACTTCATTTCAAGTGCAACTGGAAAAGCTGTACCCAGAAGTACTGTCGGGAAAAGTGGCAAATTCAGTAAGAAACATACTAGGGATTCACAGCTTTGCTACTTTGAACTTCTAGGACCAATGAGAAGCCATGCAGAAATTTAAAAAGAAGATAGTACTGGAAATGAGATCTCCTGAATTCAGAGCTCACTAATTACAGATTTAATGTGCTGGTTTGAATATGACTGGTCCCCGTAGACTCATGTGTTTGAATGCTTGATCCATGGTTAGTGGCACTATTAGGAGGTATAGCCTTGTTGGAGTAGGTGTGAGCTTGTTGGAAAAAATATGTCACAGGGAACAGGCATTATGCTCAAGATCTACCCAGTATGGAATTCCAGGCTCCTCTTGGCTGCCTTCAAATCAAGATGTAAAATTCTTGCTCCTCCAACACCTGCCTACATGTTGCCATGCTTCCTGCCAAAACCTCTAAAAGTATAAGTCAGTCCCAATTAAATATATGACTTTATAAGAGTTGATTTGGTCATGGTGACTCTTCACAGCAATAAAACCCTAAGCCAGAAATTGGTTCTAGGAGTGGAGTAAGGTCATGATAGGTCTGACCATGCTTTTCTATGGAGTAATGTGGATTTGGGGACTTTGGATTAAAACTGCTGTGAAATGCTTTAGGTGGGGCTTAATGGGCCATACTAGAAGAAGCATGGACAACAGTAGTGCTGAGGATGATTTGAAATGTGAGGGTCTGGCTCAAGAGGTTTCAAAGGCGAAATGTTTTAGTATGTTCCCTTGAGATCATTCTTGTGGTATTTTGGTGAAGAATGTGCCTGATTTTTGCTTTTGTCTGAGTCTGCCTAAGGCTAAGGTGAAGAGATTTATTTTAATTGCATTGGAAAAGAAAATCTCAAAATAGCCTAATATAGACAATGTCTCACGGTTCACTTTTCTGAGGAGCATCTTGATCAAACATAGCAAGCTAAAAAGAGAAAAATATAATATGTATGATTCAGGGATTAAAGGGGCATCACAAAGTGGAATGGAGGTAAATCCTGTGTTCAAGGAGAAAAACAGATTAAAGAGTACAAATGGAATTGAGGGAGTGGTGACCTCAGGGCAAGAGCCCACCCAGCTAACGTTGATCCTGTAAAACTGAATTTAAAAAAAAAAAAAAAGCTTGGTTCCAGGAATGGTGGCACACACCTTTAATCTTAGCTGACAGATCCTTTAATCCTAGTACTCAGGAGACAGAGGCATGAGTTCAGTATCAGAGTACAGAATATGCTCCAGGACAGCAGCGAAAATAATCATCGAAAACAGAAAGCTGGTAAAGATGTAATAGAACAAGCAGGTTATTTTCCAGCCTCAGAAAACAGCAGAACTTGACAGGTTTTTCCATGTGGCTCTGGTATTAGAGTTAAGTATAGAAGAGGTTATAAAATCTCTCTCTTTTATTAAGGAAAGTCACTGAGGCCAGGGATGTGCAGCAGGGGTGTCCCTTCATGGAGGCACATGAGGCCATTGTGTGTAGCTCTGAAGTTGAAGCTTAGATTGCCTTGGAGAACCCAAGATGTTGGAGATGCTAGAGTGAAATAATACCTGTCATAGAAAGATGCTAACTGGGAGCAGATAACTCCCAACAGAGAAACCTTGAATGGCTGAGAAGCACTTAAAGAAATGTTCAAAGTCCTTAGTCATCAGGAAAATGTAAATTAAAATGCCTCTGAGATTCCACCTAACACCCATCCAAAGGGTTAAGATCAAAACCTCAACTGACAGCACATGCTGTCAAGCATGCAGAGCAAGGGGAACACTCCTCCATTGCTGGTGGGAGTGCAAACTTGTACTTAGAAATCAATTTGGTGGCTTCTCAGAAAACTGAGAATTAATCTACTCCAAAACCCAGCTATATCGCCCTCGTGTAAATACCCAAAAGATAACCCACTATACTACAGGGACACTTGCTTATCTATGTTCATAGCAGATTTATTCATAATAGCCAGAAACTTGAAACTACCTAGATATCCCTCAACCAAAGAGTGGATAACAAAAATGTGGTATATTTATACAATGGAATAATATTCAGCTATTAAAAATAAAGACATCATGAAAATTTCAAGCAAATGGTGGAACTAGAAAAGATCATCCAGAGTGAGGTAACCAAGATCCAGATAGACACACATGATATGCACTTATTTATAAGTGGATATTAGCTGTAATGTGTAAAATAACCATGCTAAAATCCACAGACCCAAAGAAACTAAGTACTGAGGAGGGCTCAAGGGAGGATGCATGAATCTCACTTGGAAGTGAAAATAAAATATAAATCAGAAGTAGAGAGAGGGAGAGAACTGGGTTGGAGATGAGATGAGGAGAGAACAGTGATGGTTATCAGGTGTGGGGGAAGGAGGGGTGGAAGAGGGCTAGAAGAGAGAATGGAAATAGGTCTTGAAAACCTCTGGGACTAACTGGAGACCTGGAATGGGGGAGAGTCCTGGAAGTCTATGGGGGTGGTCCTAGCTGAGACTCCTAGTAACTAGAAATATGAAGACTGGAGTGGCCATACCATGTAGCTAGGCAGTACTTCCAGTGGAGGGATGAGGGTATCAACCCACTTGTAAAATCTTGGACCAAAAACTTTCCCTGCTTACAAGATGCCAAGGGATAAAGATGGAACAGATATTGAGGGAAGAGCCAACCAATGACTGGTCAATTTGAGCCCCATCTCATTGGAGATACCCAACCCTTGACACTATTAATGATATCCTGCTATCCCTGCAGACAGGAACATAACTGTCTCTTGAGAAGCCTCATCCAGCAGCTGATGGAAACATATACAGAGACCTAAAGCCAAACACCAGGTAGAGCTTGGGGAGTCTTTTGGAAGAGTAAGGGATAGGATTTAGGGAGCCAAAGGGGTCAAGGACACCAGAAGAAGACCTACAGAGTCAACTAACCTGGGACCATAGAGGCTCACAGAGTCTGAGCCACCAACCAAAGAGTATGCAGGGTTTGGAACTAGGCCTCCTACACATTTGTAACTCATGCACAGCTTGGCATTCATGTGGGTCTCCTAAGAATTAGAGTGGGGGCTATCTCTGATTTTGTTGCCTGTCATTGGATTCACTTTTTCTAGCTGTACTGCCTTCCTGGGCTTCAGTTGGAGAGGATGTGACTAGTCCTGCTATAACTTAATGTCCCATGGCAGGTGGTACCCAAGGGGGGGCTTCTTCTCTAAGGAAAGATATCATTAACTTGATTGAAGAAGTTCCCTTGACTTGAGGTTAATCTGATTTTGTTTTGCTTTGTTTTTGATACAGGGTCAAATCAAATCCAGGTTGGCCTCTAAGAGGTTATATATTAAGGACAATTTTGAAATCCTACACTTCCTGCTACCACCTTACCAATACTGGGTTAATATTTGATATTTCTTAAGATCACAATTTAGTGTTGGGGTAGGTATATGATAGACATGCCACTCTATTCTTCAAGGTACATTACACCAGAAGCCCATGTGTTCTGTAATTAGAGGGTAACAGCTTTTTTTTATATCTGAGCTTCACTGAAGCTCAGATCTTCTTCAAGGGAGTAATAACTGATGATGTACAAAAACAGAGAATCCTATAAGTTAATGTGATTCTCCACAGTACTCTGTAGAGGTAATAACATAATTATTCTGAGGGGGTTATAGAGGTAGAGGATTGTGAGGGTGGGATTGGGAGGAGGCGGCTGCAATCGGGATGTAAAGTGAATAAATAAGTAAATTCATGAAGATAATGTAGAACTCTTGGTTCCTCTAGCACCATGTCTGCTTGGCGCATTGTCATGCTTCACGCCTTGATGATAATGGACTACTCTCTGAAACTGTAAGCCAGTCCCAATTAAATATTTGACTTTATAAGCATTGCCATGGTCATGATGTGTTTTGACAGCAGTAAAGCCCCTAACTGAGACAGCCAACAAGTCTCAGGGACCCTTGGATCTCTCTCTTTCAATGATAGAATCACCAGATGCTTTTCTATGTGTACAGATGATTTAATCTCAGGTCCTCACCCTTTCATGACAGGCATCTTATCTACAGAGCCAATTTCTATGCCTTGCTCGTGGGGTCTTCGTTGCAGTGATGGTTGCACGGCTGTGTACAGTCATTGAATAGCACCAGAACTAAATAAACAAGTAAGTACAAGTGGGGAAAGAAACCTAGAATTGTAATGCTCATAAAAAAAAATCCACTGGTAGAGGAGAAGGTCCATATATATATATATAAGCTGAGAACACTGGAAAACTACCTGGAAATTCCATGAGTGAGTGTTTTGCCTGTGTGAGGTGAAGGCATATATAGTTTTAGTAGTGTTTCAGTGGCCAGCTGAGGGCCATAATCCATAGCTATTCACTAAATATTTATATTACCCAATCAACAGAAAAATGGACTCTAACAAAGGTACTTAGTGAAGCTCAGATCTTCTTCAGTGGAGTAAGAACTGGTGGTGGATGGAAATAGAGAATCCTCTAAGTTACTGGCTCTCCGCATGATTCCGCATGATTCTATCAAAGGTGACCAGATGACTGTCCGAGACTCATACATACAACAGTACTGCCAAATCAATAAACAAATCAGCATCCTTTAAAATGATCAGATATAAAGGAGAAAAGGCCTCTTAAAGATTAAAACAGCTAGATCAAAATCCAAGAAACTCTACCCAAATGTTAAATATTTTTCATAAGTAGAGAGTAGAACTCTGAGGAAAAACAGAGACCGGACTAAACCAAGGTTTGCAATAAACTTCTTTCATTTTCCACAGGCAGCACGTATTATTTTAGTGACATTTTAAAATAAGGAAGCAATCTCAAAAGGTTCCTGCAAATTTTTCTTTACTCAGATCTAGATTATTAACAAAATAACATCTCGAATCAGTTCATATCTCTTTTTTAAAACAGCCAAAATGCTCTCAAATTTTTGCACAGATGTTGACTTCTTTCTGTTTTCAATTTTTCATTTTGAAAATTTTCCTATTAATATTCATTAGGGGAGGTGTGGGTGAGAGGAGTGGAGAGAGGGGAAACTGTGGTCAGGATACACTATATGAGAAAAGAATATTAAAAAAATATCCATTATGACCGTTTTCTTTCTCTGATTCAGATGTAATACATGCCTTGTCTGCTCTCTTTAAATCCTGTTCATTTGCCACAGGTTCTCCCACTTTCTATGTGTTTCTATGTGTTTGTGACCTGCTTATTAAGGGTGTCATTAATTTGGTTGGTTGCAGAAGGTCCTTTGGCCTGTAATTGATCTGATTTTGTTTTGTTTTGTTTTGTTTTTTGAGATAGGGGCTCATAAAAATCCAGGTTGGCCTCTAAGATGCTATGTATTAAGAATGGCTTTGAACTCCTATTCTTTCTGTTACCACCTTCCAGGTTCTGGGTTAATATGTGATGTTTCTTAAGATCATGACTTTTGGGTTGGGGCAGGTATACCATGGACATGCCATTCTATTCTTCAAGGTGCATAACTTCAGAAGTCGATGTATTCAGTTACTAGAGGATCTAACCCAGATCATTTGGTTTTTAACTTTTTTCTGTATGGGTGTTTTGCCTACATACACATTTGTATACCATGTGAATGATTAGTACTGGTAAAGGCCAGAACAATACATAGGATTCCCCTGAAATTGAACTTACAGATAGTTGTGAATTGCCATCTAGGTGTTGGGTATTAAACCTGGGTCTTCCAGTAGAGCAAGAATTGCTCTTAAGTAGTAAGGTACCTCTCTCTTTTCAGATTTTTTTATGGTAAAGGACATTTATTTATTTATTTATTTATTTATTTATTTATTTGGAGATAGCATCTCATATATCCCAGACTGGCCTCAAACTTATTATATAGCTAAGGATGATGTCCACTACTGCTTCTATGTCTTGAGTCCTGGGATTACTTGCATACACTACCATGCCAAATTGATGTATACAATATCCAAATCAAGGATTCATGAAATGCTTGACAACTGAGCTACATCTTCAGCAGCTACAGGAGAATTCTCACTTTTTGTAATTAATAAATAACCCATAAAATATTTTGATAGCTCTTAATCTTGTTCTGCTACACAACCTAATATTAGAACAGTATCACATTGTGAAATAACGTATCTTTGAAAATGAACACACTTAATCATTAATACTCCATTAGAAATAGTTTAGGGATAGAGAGATATATGTAATTACTATGTAGGCTTTCATAGAGTATAACACTATGAGAGTGTTTTTTTTTTTAAGACAGACTCTTGCTGTCTCTAGCTTCCATGGAACTGACTATTTAGACCAGACTGGCTTCAAACTCACAGAGCTCTGTGTGCCTCAGCCTTTTGAGTGCTGGATTACAGATGGATGCCACCATACCCAGCCCTAATGCCAATCATTTTAAGAAATAGCTTTAAGTGAAAGTCAATAGAGGGGCTCTTCAGAAATTGTCCATTCTTTTTTCTGTGCCAACATGAGGCTCTATGCCCAAGAGTGCTGTTGAACTATTTCTTGCGTTTAAAATTCGAGAGCAGTGCTCTTCACTCTAGATGAAACAGAATGCTTATCCAACAATGCCCCATCTCACCAAATATCAAGAAACCCAAGAGGCCAGACTAGATCAATAAATAAATGTCTAGCTTCTGGCCCGAGCTCCAATGATTTAGTTCCATTTATAAAGCGTTAACCTTGAAATACAGCTTGAGATCAAGTTGAACACACTTTATTATAGCACAAAGTGGAAGTGTACAGGAAACCTCATTTGCTCAGGGTTAGCATGTTATGACAGAAGGATCCCTCAAGTTTCAGACAACCAGTGATTTTAGCTTAACTTTTTCACTTAAACTGGCCTTTCTGAAAATCCCTTTATTCATCTTTAAGTCGAGGCTCAGAGAACAACCTCTGTGGAGTAGTAGAAACAACAAATCATATTATACATGAAAGAGCTCTGGAAACCATAAGACACTTACAAAGGTCATCCAAACATGGGGAATAGCCTTCTCAAACACAATTGTGCTGGTATTTCATACATGAATGACCATCCAACTTGGGTCTGACTGCAAATAAAAATCCTTTTGTTAAAAAAGCATCAACATTTTGGGTGTCTGAAAAAATGGAGCATTCAGCTTGCATGAATGAAGAGAAGACGATTTTAATGATGCCGAGGACTAGATACAGTGCTTCTTCCCGTGCTGACTTCACAGAGCAAAGTATCAATTGAAGAGACTAGCTGACAACTTGCATGTAAATATTACTACATCCTTCTCCAGTGGGTTTAGAGTTGCTTCCACACAGGGCTGTGGGAAAAACTCAAGCATTTGCTGCTCTGATTATTTCCATGTAAATATATACACTATCATTCAGGCAAAGCAACCAATCCATTTACCTAAGTGTGACACCCATCAAATAAGGCCTTGGTGCTGCTTAATGAGTTCACTGAGTCAAATTAATGAATGATGAGATGACAGGGTGGATGGCTAAATGTGCTTTCCCAGTGTTAGAATCAAATGGACTGGAGACAAATAGTCTGCCTATATTATTATGACTATGCGACTCTCAAGAGCTGAAGTAAGTTATGGGAAAGCCAGAGATTTCTCCCTGAAAGCTTCTTGTAAAACAAGAGTTATGCTCCAGATGAAAATCTTTTCAGCTACATTGATTCCCAGCTGAAGGGAAGCCGCAGGAAGCAAGAGCAAGATGGATTCGGGCTTAGAAGGATGGACCAGCAGGAAGAATTCTGCCAAAATCGGTGGGCTCCGGTGATTATGGCAAAGTATTAGCAACTGGAGCCAGAGACCAGGTAATCCAGCCACCATCTACATGTTCTTCTGGCTTCTATCCAGCTTCCTCTCCATCCTGACAATTATAGATCTCAATCAAAGATTGCACTCCTTTGCATCAGAGCTGTCACCCAACTCAGACCAATTCTTTGCCCATCTGCATCACAATCTTCTTAAATGTTTTGGCCATGGTTGTTCAGGATGTTGAAATCGGATGTTGAAATCATGGCTCATTTCTCTCCTCTTCCATGCACTCTCCTAAGTCCTCTTGGGTGAAGCTTGCGGTCTCTTTATTTTATACAGTAAGGATGGATGCCTGAGTCTCCTCTCCTCACAAAGCTCCTCGTACAGGTCTTCATCCTGAAGCCTTGGTTTAAAATACCATTACTACATTCAACTGATTTAATTTCAACAGTACTACAGGGTTGAACTCAGGTTTTCAGACATGCTAGGTAAGCACTTTACCAGTAAGTAACATCTAAGCTCCATCCACTTTCTTTACATTGCTTCCCAAATGGATTGGATTGTTTGACATAGCCAGCTTTAACGGATCTTAGGAATCTTCAAATTACTCTCCTTTTAAAAAATATTTATTTTTATCTGTAAAAGTATTTTTGCCTACATAGATGGATATGCATTGTGTGTGTGTGTGTGTGTGTGTGTGTGTGTGTGTGTGTGTGTGT
>JADRCD010075517.1:8837-19754 GCA_019843815.1 Montemys delectorum | reverse complement strand
AAAAAAGGCTCTCTGATGCCGAGTGGTGGTGGTGCACGCCTTTAATCGCAGCACTTGGGAGGCAGAGGCAGGTGGATTTCTGAGTTCAAGGCCAGCCTGGTCTACAGAGTGAGTTCCAGGACAGCCAGGGCTATACAGAGTAACCCTGTCTCGAAAAAAAAAAAAAAAAAGGGAAAAAAAAAAAAGCTCTTTGAGAAATACCACCTAGGTCCTGATGGGCTGTCGCCTTTGCTTCAATTCACCTAGTAAATGAAACTCTGGGCAGTGCAGCTGCTTTCCCTATTGAGTCCATGGGCCTGATCTCTGTCCCTCTACTTTTCGCCTGTGTTATATCTCAAAGTCCAGGACAGTTCTCTTTTCCTGTCCTCCCCCAGAGCCAGTGTTCCTGCTTTTAATGCTCTCAGGATTTCTGGTACCTATCTTGAGGTATGGCTGCAGTATACCATGTATGGTTATTTATTGCTCTGCTACTAGATGAGAAGAGTTAAGGCCAGGATTGTGTTGGATTGATTTTTTTTTTTGGACTGGCCTGGAACTGTATATGCAGACTAGATAGGTCTTGGACTGTGGCAATACTTCTACTTTTTTGACTCCTGAGGGCCACATGTATAGGATTGTACCACCACACCTGGCTCAAGCTCTCTTTATTTTAGGTTTCTTTTTTTTTTTTTTTTTAACTTTTATTGCATTATGATGAGAAAAGTTACATGAGTTCAATTTGTCTGAATTTGTTAACATTTAAAAACACATTTTAAGTAAATAGAATTAAATCACATTCTTGTTTCCCTTTTGTACCCCAACTCCTCCCAGAGACCCCCTCTTCAATACCTACAATATCTTTTTTTGTCATATTCCTTAAAATTTATAAAATGTTATAATAAAAAGAGTATTATAAAAGTTGTTTGATATAAAACAATCAATTTAACAGTGTTAGGTAGATGCTTGTCTACAGCAATACTGCAAATACATATGCTTTTCTCACTATAAATTTCAAATAACTGCAAACATATTAACTGTATATTTCAAAATAATACATTACTACTAGTATTTTCTTAAATGAACATAAATATGTAAAGTCTTTTTGTTTGTTTGTTTTGTATTTAGTAGAGTTTAAAATCTTGGCTTTTACTGTGGTACAAGCCCTCAAATCACCGAAGGATTTTACCTCTATCGTAGCTAAGCTGAGAGTTGGCAGTTCTGCTGCACCAAGGAATGAATTGTAGGCACGATTTTTAGATACAGACTTCCTGCTATGCTCGAAAATCTATTTGACTTGAGTGTGTGACTTTATTCTCAGCCCACAGAGAACAGGTTACATTCATTTAAGAAATGGTGTGTGTATTAAGATGGTCTATCCATAAAGTCATTCACCAACTGTTTCAATGAACAATGGTTCTGCATGGAAGGTGGTACAGACATTAGGTGAGGATAAGAATCTGGTTCATTGGCTGTGATGATTTTGAAAAGCATTAATCTCAGAGAAAGAGTAACTTATAAAGACCTCTTCTTCAAACTTGATACAAGAGCTAGAAATGTCAAGCAAAGCATTCAGTCTCACTCTATGTTGTTATCTTTCGTACAAGCCACCTCCCAAGTTAATTGTCTATGTCTCCCTTGGGTATATAAATACTTTTGAGATATATGAGCTGTTCTGAAAACCATAGTATAGTGTAAAAACATGAAATAAACAATACTAATAGAGAGGCTGAGATAGGAGAAGCAAGATTTCAAGACCCTTACGTTGTACACAGCAAAACACTGTCACAAGCAAGCTGAAAGTATATATATAGATTGTACAATATTGGATCTATTTCTCCAATTACCAAATTAGAGAGACCATTGGATGACAATCAACAAATTTCTAATTCCTCATATTTTTGAATTCCAGTTGCTTAGGATATGTTGGTAATATTAATTTTCATGTTAAGATATTAAGAAAAGGCAATTGTCACTTTCTGTTGTTTTTGTTGTATGAGGTGGAATTAGATTTGTGTGGATTTGTTGAAAGATTACTTTCTTGCTTCTTCTAGGGTGTAGTTTTGCTCCTTATGTTGATATTTTTCATCTATTATCCTTTGTAGGGCTGGATTTGTGGAAAGATATTGTGTAAATTTTGTTTTGTCATAGAATATCTTGTTTTCTCCATCTATGGTAATTGAGAGTTTTGCTGGGTATAGAAGCCTGGGCTGGCATTTGTGTTCTTGTAGGGTCTGTATGACATCTGCCCAGGATCTTCTAGCTTTCATAGTCTCTGGTGAGAAGTCTGGTGTAATTCTGATAGGCCTGCCTTTATATGTTATTTGCCTTTTTTCCCTTACTGCTTTTAAAAATCTTTCTTTATTTAGTGCATTTGATGTTTTTATTATTATGTGATGGGAGGAATTTCTTTTCTGGTCCAATCTATTTGGAGTTCTGTAGGCTTCTTGAATGTTCATAGGCATCTCTTTCTTTAGGTTAGGTAAGTTTTCTTCTACAATTTTGTTAAAGATATTTACTGGCCCATTACATTTGGAGTCTTCACTCTCATCTATAACTATTATCCTTAGATTTGGTCTTCTCATTGCATCCTGGATTTCCTAGATGTTTTGGGTTAGGAGCTTTTTGCTTTTTGCATTTTCTTTGACTGTTGTGTCAATGTTTTCTATGGTGTCTTCTGCCCCTGAGATTCTCTCTTCTATCTCTTGTATTCTGTTGGTGATGCTTGCATCTATGACTCCTGATTTCTTTCCTAGGTTTTGTATCTTCAGGGTTTTCTCTCTTTCTGATTTCTTTATTGTTTTTAATTTCCATTTTTAGGTTCTGGATGGTTTTGCTCATTTCCTTCACCTGTTTGATTGTGTTTTCCTGTAGTTCTTTATGAGATTTTTGTGTTTCCTCTTGAAGGGCTTCTAGCTCTTTACTTGTGTTCTCCTGTATTTCTTTGAGGGTGCTATTTATGTCTTTCTTCAAGTCCTGTATCATCTTCATGATAAGTGATTTTATATTTGAACCTTGTGCTTCTGGTGTGATGGTGTGTACAGGACTGGCTATGGTGGGAGAATTGGGTTCTAATGATGCCAAGTGACCTTGGTTTGTGTTGTTTATTTTCTTATGCTTGCCCCCTGTCATCTGGTTATCTCTAGGGCTACCTGCCCTTGCTAATTCTGATTGGAGTCAGTCCTTCCTGTGATCCTGGTTGTATTAGAACTCCTCAGAGTCAGGCAGTTTCTGTGACCCTGTGATTTTTGGATCCTGTGACCTTGGGCTTGTTAGAGCACCTGGGAGTGCAGCAGCTTCCTCTGGGTGTTGTGGGATTGGCTGTAGAGCTTGCGCCCAAGGTCCACTCAGGACACCAGCCCAGAGAGACCAGAAGGAACCCGAGCCACTATGCTGGTGGAGTTCCTGTATGCCTGGTCCGGCAGGTCACAGTTACTCCCAGTGTTGGGACAGATGTTGGGTCCCCTTCACCTCTCATCCTGAGAGTTTCAGAGTGCCTGGGAGTGGAGCTTCCTCTGGGTGTTGTGGGACTGGCTGCAGAGCTTGTGCCCAAGGTCTGCTCAGGACACCAGCCCAGAGAGACCGGCTATTTTAGGTTTCTATAGTAAGAGTCTCACCATGTAAACCAGGCTGGTCTTAAACAAACTGTGTTCTACCTGTCTCAGCCTCCAAAGTGCTAGAATTACAAAGGTATGCTCCTATGCTTGGCTCCAATTTCTCTTTGACATGTGCCATCAAGCATGTGTGGCTCACGCTTTAGTATTCATTGGTTAGGTTCTTAACCCCTCACCCCAAATGGGTTGATATGATTATTTTAATAATTATTATAATTACAAATTACCAGATGCTTGTCATGTGTCTGGCCTAGTGCTGATCACGATGTACACTATCTCAGGATAGTGCTGAGGTCACGCTCTCTCTGCTCTCCATTCTCCCATATTGCATAAAATAGTGGGCTAGTAGACACTGCCTCGCTGTGACTGACTCTACCCTGTTTTGAGGATGGAGGATGCTGCTGCACCTGGGTAGACATGTGGATGGCACCATCTATCTGACACCACTGCGTGGTGCAGGCTGACAAATGACTTAATCCTTGGAGTAGAAAAATTTATCTGAGTGAGTTGAACTGGGACTGTAGGTACACACAGGCATGTGGAGAACACATCAAGAAAATTAAGCCCAAGAACTTACTGGGCACAGCAGACCAAGGAGAGACTAGAACTCCTGTACCTGGATCCCATAAAGATCCCACCACACACAATGTCAATGGACTCCATCTCCCTGGAGGACATCAAGGGACAGACAGGCAGAAAACTCTCACTAAGCTAGGGGCTTCAGCACAGGTTGGTCCCGGCTGCTGATGGAGGCTCCTTGACTTGCCTTCTGCTCTTGTCCTCCACCTGCTCCTTTGTCTGGCCCTGGCCCTGCCTCCTCACTTCTGCAGCTGGGCCAGTTCCAACTTGTGGCTCCTGGTGGCAGAGGCAGTAGCAGCAGTGATGGCACAGGCAGTGGCTCTCCAGAGAAACCCAGCTGGTTCATTTATTTCAAGCCTCCAGACTCTTGCTTCCCAGGTATTTCTTAGTTTCCGCTTTTCAGGCCTCTTTAAAATCCCTTGCCTCATAGGACAGTGGTGGTGCACGCCTTTAATCCCAGCATTCAGGAGGCAGAGGCAGGCGGATCTGTGAGATGAGGCCAGCTTGGTCTATAAAGTGAGATCCAGGACAGCCAGGGCTACAAAGAGAAGCCGTGCCACAACCCTTCACCCCAAAGCTGAAACAAAACCTACCAATCCAACCAAATAAGAGCCTAAACAACAGAAACAACAACAACAACAACAACAAAACCCCAAAGACCAAAAACAAAACAAAAAAAGTCTTTGTCTCGTTAGGCTTTTACAGCCATTCTAAAACACACACACACAGGCACAGGCACACACACAGGTACACACACACAGGCACACTCACACACACACAGGCACACACACACACACACACACACACAGGCACACTCACACACACACAGGCACAGGCACACACACAGGTACACACACACACACACACACACACACACACAGGCACACACACACGCACACTCACATAAATAAATAAATAGACTACAGCTGAAAGACACAGACTCTTTCCAAGATCATATAGGGAAGCCAAAAGGGAAGACTGAGAAACGTGGACGTGGGGATAGTTGCCTGTCATACCAGCAGACAGCACACACTAAACACACCCAACTCCTCCTGATGAGAACAGCTCATACTGCAGGTTTACTTAGATTATTTTCTATTTGCCTGATATAACATGGCTGTCCTTCTGCAATAAAAGCCACAATAGCTTCTAAATGGCAAGCAAAAGCAGAGTTTGACAAGATGAAGATGTGACACAGACATTAGAATAGACAGGGAGGCCAACATAACCATGACTGACATGCTGAAGTCCTGAATGGGAAAAAATGGACGAAATGTAAGAACTGCTGGGTCACGCAATCAGAAGTTGAAAATGCTAAAAATAACCCAAATAAAAGGGCCCCACCACAGAGAGTCCCCATTGTGGAGTGGGGCAGCATCAAAGACCCCAGAATCACAGGATGCTTCTGATCTGAACTATTAGTTTATAAACATTCTTGAAACTGTACCTTGGAAGAGCTTTTAGTGAGACTAAGGAGCCTAGCAAAGCCAGAAGGGCGGGGTGGCCGGAGGCCTTGGACTTTCAAGTCTTACCCTAGGAATGAGACAGACTCACTCTCTTCAAGCCTTATGGCTACTGTTGGCTTTCTTTCTTTCTTTTTTTTTTCATTTATTTTGGGCAGTAACCCATTTTCTCTTTGTTATTTCTCCTTTTCAAGAATGGTTTGTCAACTATATACTTGCCCTATGGTCATATTCTAGAAGTCATTTGTTAGTTCCTTTTCTTCTTTCTCTAGTCTTCCTCTGCCCCACTCTTTCCTCTCTCCTTCCCTCCCTTCCCCTTTCTTCCTTTGTTCCTTCTTCCCTCCCCACTTCCATTCTTCCCTCCCTCCCTTTTTCCCTTAATTCCTTTGTTCCTTCCTCTTTGTTTTTTGTTTTGTTTTGTTTTGTCTTGGTTTTTGTTTTGTTTGTTTGTTTTTTGTTCTTTTGGTTTTTTTAAAAACTTTTTTGAGACAGTGTAGTGGCTATTCCTGGTTGTCAACTTGACTATATCTGAAATGAACTACAATCCAGAATTAGAAGGCTCATCTGTGGCCCTAATCTGGAGGCTGAGAGATACAAGTTTAGTTCAAGCAAGATCACCTGGGATTAAAGGTGTGGCACACCTTTAGCTGAAGACTTATATAAGGACATTGGAAGAAGGAAGGCTCTCTCTGCTTCATCTGCTTGCCTTGTGGGACTGACTGAGCAACTGCTGGATCCTTAGACTTCCACTCACAGCTGCTGCCGACCATTGTTGGGAGTTGATTGTTGGGAGTTGGACTACAGACTATAAGTCATCAATAAATTCCTTTACTACATAGAAACTACCATAAGTTCTGTGACTCTAGAAAACCCTGACTAATACAGACAGCATCTCAGTATTTAGCCCAGGCTGGTCTGGAATTCATGATCTTCTGTCTGTGTCTCCTGAGTGCCAGGATTTCAGGAGTGTGCCCTGACACTGGCTAGTTTGTTCCTTTAGTCAGCTCAGAGTTGGAGAGAATTTTCCCAAAAGCTGAGTGTCACAGTAATCTCACCAAAGCTCATTCAGATGAAACTTTGCACTTTGAACTTCTCAGTTGGTGCTAGAAGTTTGGACTTTGGAGCTGCTTGTATAGAATAAGTGCACACAAGAAGGGTTTGGATGGGAGCATTAGAGAAGAAAGTTACTGTTTCAACGTACCCCCCTAAACTCATGTTAGAATGTTGTTGCTAGATGAGACATTTAAACTTAACTTTTAAAAATTTTTTGAAAATTGTATCATTTCCCTTTCACTTTCCTCCCTCCAAACCTCTTATCCATGTGCTCCTCCCCCATTACTCCCTTCGAAATTCACGGTTGCTTTTTCTTTAATTGGTGTTAAGACCTGTATATATGTGTAGGTGTGTGTATGTGATATACATTACAACACATAAATAATACATATGTATGTATGTACAATATACATATATACATATACATACATACATACATATCTTTTAAAATACATAAATACAACCTGCTCAGTCAGTATACCATTACTTGTTTTCAGGACTGACCATTTGGTACTGGATAACTATTTGGCAAGACTTTCTCTGAGCCAGGCAGTGGTGGCGCATGCCTTTAATCCCAGCACTTGGGAGGCAGAGGCAGGTGAATTTCTGAGTTCGAGGCCAGCCTGGTCTACAGAGTGAGTTCCAGAACAGCTAGGAGTATACAGAGAAACCCTGTCTCGAAAAACTAAAGCCAACCAACCAAACAACCAAACAACCAACCAACCAAACAAACAAACAAACAAGCAAAAAAGACTATTTCTCTGACTCTTGTCTTTGCTTAGTAGCCTGTTATTCTTTGTGGAGGGTTTGGAGCCTCCTCAGCTTTCCTCCATCACATTAGCATACCCATTGTTCCTTAGATGATACATTCAAGATGTGATGAAATTAGGAAGACTCGGCTCTCGTGAATGAACACTGTTCATCAAGAGTATCTTCAAGTAACTTTGCCATTGCAGGAGTGGGCTCTGATGAAAAAATGTTTGCCTGCCCCCCTCCCCAAATATACATTTTCTAGCTCTTTTGTTTTTACTAGGACATGAGGAGCAAGAAAGGCTTTACCAGATGCAGACAGGCTCCTTGACCCTGGACTTCTTAGACTTCATAATTCTCAAAACTTACTCTTTGGCCTTGGCAAATTACTCTGTTTCAGAGATTCTACAAATAATACAACATGCAGTAAGATAGAAATTGATAAAAGTAAATAGAGAAACAGCCAGAAGTAGAGTGGAGGAGTTTAGCTTCTTTGTTCTCTTGGCAACAACTCAAACAGGAAGAGGTCAGTATGTATACAATCATCTAGGCAGCAGTATCAGCCAGTTGGATCTTTTTTTTTAATGTTTATAAAACATTTCACTCATTTCACTCAATAACAACAAAATTCATTCTTTAAAAAAAATTTCAATTGAATTAAATTTGACCTAAAGCAGCCTCCATATGTATGGGATATTAAGAAAGGAATTGCAATGAACCACAACCATGTTGCATTCTTATGACAGATAACGGTCTTTTTTTTTTTTTTCCCCCGAGACAGAGTTTTTCTGTGTAGCCCCAGATAACAGTCTTGATCAACCATAACAGCCAAGCTTTCAGCCAACTTCATCTATACACGGCTCAGACACATCCAAATGAGAGGAGTGCTAAGATCAATCCAATTAGATTATTTGTGGGAATCTACAAGATAGTGGTGAAGGAAAGCAAAGACAATTTGAATTAGTGGAAGCTATTCTATGTTCACGGGTTAGAGGGCTCAGTGTGGTTAATATGCCAATTATTTCCAACTGGAATTATAGATCAAATAAAATCTCAGTAAAATTCTAGCATGGTATTTTGTTGAGATCAAGAAGTTCACTTTAAAGTTTATATGAGGGACTGGTGAGATGGTTCAGCGGGGAAGAGCATCAACTGCTCTTTAGAAGGTCCTGAGTTCAAATCCTAGCAACCACATGGTGACTCACAGCCACCCGTAATGAGACCTGACACCCTCTTCTGGTGTGTCTGAAGACAGCTACAGTGTACTTACATATAATAAATAAATAAATCTTTAAAGTTTATATAAAATATAAAGAATTTAAATAACTAGTTTAGTAATAAGTGTTGATGTACTCTCAGAACTTTTTTTGAGATCAAATCTCAAAACTTCCCAGACATTTGCATTGTTTAGAACTGTAGCACAACAGCTGTACATATGCACAGTCCAGTGGAGCAGAAAACAGTCTAGAAATAGAGACAGGCAAGTACAGACAACTGATCTTTGACAACGCACAAAGGTGACTCATAGGAGAAAGGACAGTCTTTCCAATGAATGGTGCCAGAATAATCAGATAAACGTAGGAAATAGAAAAGAATCTGGATACACACCTTGAACCTTCCACAAAAGTTGATTAAAAATGAGTCATGGACCTGGCCATGGGCTGAATGTAGTTAGTTGCCTCATGGGTTATGTGCTGAAAACTTGGTCCTTAATGTAACAGAAGTGGGAGGTGGTAGGGCCTTTAAGCTGTGGGAGGTGATCAGGTCATGAAAGTACCACTCCCCAAATGATTAATGTCTGCCACTAAGAAATGGGTTGGTAACCATGAGAACTGGAGCCGTGACAATTTTCTCCTTGTGGGAGAGGGGGCTAGTCAATCTCTACATTCCTTCCTCCTAAGGTCCCAAGGACAAACCACACTTGGAGTCCAACAACCTTCCTCCTGGAAACCAGTGAGTTTATTGGGCTTACTTACCAAGCATGGGTGAGGGTTTACTGTCAGGAGTGTGTTGACACCCAGGCAGCCATGTTGGAAAAGCTTCCCCAATAGCTTCATGGCTGAAGCCTTCTTCCTGAAGTGCCCTCAGTCTACTACAGCCTGTCCCCGGAGACTCAGAGGCCAAATGCAATTAGGGCAGATGACAATGTGGAGAGTCCAGATGGATATTCCAGTGAGGCTCAAATGACTCTCCCACTCTCTCCTTCCGTGAGGGATAGTCAGCAGTCTTACCAGCAGGCACAGGCCAACTTAAAGTTGGTGGCAGTTTGTGCAGAGGACAGTGCTGTACAACAGCTGGTTAGTACAAAATATGTCATTGTCTTCTGTCCTTTCTCTGGCTCGAATGCCTTCTCTTTGTATATGCTGGTTTCCTCTTCTGCTTTTTAAACAACAGCCATGTTGTAAGGCATGTAGCACAATGCCCTTATCAGAAGCCAGGACCACAGTACTCTTTAACTTCCGTCTCTGCTTTCAAAAGCAAGTGCCAAAACAACCAACCATCCAACCAACCAACCAAGCAATCAGACAACAACAAAAACCTCACTTTCCATACATTATGCAGTCTTGTGCATTTTTATTATAGAAATAGAAAAGAGATCCAGACAGGACCAAGCATAAAGTAGTATGACTTCTTCCTCATGGGCCTCTATTTCCTTCATAGTCCTTCTACTCATCATCTTTCTTTGCAGTTACAAAGAGATCACATTTTAAGGAGTAGTTGAACTTGGTAGGTGCTCGATAAACAATCACTGCTATTTTTGAGTTGTTCGTTGCTTTGCAGTCTTGCAAATTATTGACACCTATATAAGCCAAAGCAGGGAATTTTTACAGAAAATTGTGTGCTAATTAAATTTCCATGAAAAAAAAACAAAAGGAAAATTTTTATTTAGGCCTTTAAAAGTACTTTATTCTTTGTGATTTCATACATGCATACAATATATTTTGATCATATTTACCTTCCAATCCCCCATGACTCCTCTAAGCCCTATCCCACCTGTGATATCTACTTCTGTTTTGTTTTTGCTTTGTTTTAATAGTCCACTGAGTCCAGTTTGTGTGGCCCCTATACTCATGAGTGTGGGTCCATCTGCCAGAGCTCTTAGCCGTAAAGAAGGCTGACTCTCCCTCCCCTAGAAGTTACGACTGTCAGTAGCACTTAGCTAGGGCTGGGCGCTCCTGACACTCTTCTTCCTCAGTGCTCCAACATATGGGTTTCTCTTGACTTCTGGCTCTTAACTGCTTTCTACCCTTTCTCTTGAGTTGATCCTTGGGATATGTGTGAGTGTGAGTGTGTGTGTGTGTGTGTGTGTGTGTATGTGTGTGTGTATGTGTGTGTATGTGTGAGTGTGTGTGTGTGTGTATGTGTGTGTATGTATGTGTGTGTATGTGTGAGTGTGTGTGTGTATGTGTGTGTGTATGTGTGTGTATGTGTGTGTGTATGTGTGTGTATGTGTGTGTGTGTATGTGTGTGTATGTGTGTGT
>JADRCD010075516.1:618-10654 GCA_019843815.1 Montemys delectorum | reverse complement strand
TTTGGGAATCAGAGAGGATACAATTTCAATGGAAGCTAGTCTCAGATTCTGAGCAATGTATGCATTAAATTATGCTTGTTATTGCCAACGGTGGTGTATCTGAAGTGGAATTTTAGCAATTTCTCAGAAGTGACAGTTAACTTATAATCTCAGCATGTTCAGCATGCTTAATGAACTCCTTGGGGAGACCAGAATATCTGTAACACAATTAACTTCCCATTCTTATTTAAATGAGGAGTTTCAGAGTCCCTGATGGAAGTCTGCTTTTTGGCTACAGTTAGCAAATGTATGGTATTAAATGACACATAGAGCCTTAAGCTGAAATTTAGACTTCACTAATTTGTGCTGTGACATGTGCAAAGTGCTTTGGAGGAAATGGGAAACTCAGTTGTTTAAATGTAGTTGATGAAATGGGGATTATCACCCTTGGCTAAACTTATCATCAGCCTGATTGCTCTCCCCATTTTCTACTTTGACAGAGCAAAGCTTGTCAAGTCCTTCTCTGGCAATATTTGTTTCAGTTTTATCATTTTCTCACTACATAATAGGTTATTTATCTCAGATAAAACAAGTCCAATGAAATACTTTTCTTGTCCAAAGCAAATATTCATCAACCCAATGTCTAGTAAGAATGTAGGCCATAGTCTATAAAAAATTATTTTGCATTTAAATACTGAAAAGTTAAGGTAAATGAATTTAAGAAATGTTGAAGCAAAAAAGTATAACTCATGGCATAGTTACCTTAGTGATAACAAACAGCTCTCTAATTGGACATAAGACATATTGAACATGGTTATTCATGCCTGCTACTGTAAACATAGCCAACTACCCAAGGCTAGTGAAATAAAAAATCATAGAGGATAATCTGTAGCCACCAATTTACTAAACCAACATAATCCTTAAACCTCTTTAAGTATTTGTTTTTATATGAAGAAGTAAGTATAATTGTACACTATCACCAAGGAATCTTTTCCATGCAACAGATGAGCATTACAGAAAACCACAACTAATCAAAATGCAGAACTATGGAGCCCTGTGCCAGTGGATGCAAAACACTATCACCTACCTAGGACAGAAAGAGTAGAAGAGCCAGAGGGTAAGGATTACTGGAAGACCATGTCTCCTAGTAGTTCCAGAAGCTACACTTATAAATTCTTAGCAACATGACCACCTACTACTGAGCAGAACAAGAACAATACAAATGTGAACATGAATGGGACAGAGACCACCAGGCCTCAGTCCTAAACAAAACATCCACAAGCTACTAAGGGATACTAAGAGTAGATTTAACAGTCTACTCCAGGGAAGGATACACCAAGTTGTTACTCAATAGCTAAAGGTCAGCCCTGAAAACACATACATGTATTATTACACAGACAGAGCAGCTTGTATTTAAAAATAAACATATATATATATATATATATATATATATATATATATATATACACACACACACATACACATTCATCCATCCATCCATACATACATACATACATACATACATACATACATACATAAAATTATTGAGGAAATGTAATCCAGTAACATGACTGCTCTGGCAAGGTATCACATCCAAAGACTTGGTCTGTGTGAGCCAAGGGGAATGAAGAGACACTACACAAGTTTAATTCTTCTCGCTGGAATCAGACTCATCCTTAGTATACACTGCCAGTCTCGAGCAATGAAGGTAAAGTTGGTTTGTAGAAGGAAGTTTGAGAGTGACATTTAATTCAAAGGCCAGTAAAGGGATAATCCTAGAAAGATTTGACAGAATACGTCAGAGCTAGGATATGTACAACTCCTATGAGACAGACAGGAAAAGAGGCATCTTACTACGTAAAATCCATGCAGAGGGAGTCAAGAAGGGAGAGCTGTTCAGTGAGTGCAGGTCAGTTGACTTCAGGTCATGCACTGGCATTCAAATCAGTTCAGTCAGTGTAGCTCATACAGTGCACTGGAATTCAGTTGATTACTTTCATAAGTTCTGTTCAATTTGGGCAGTTCTTGTCAGCAAATGCAGTTGAAGCCAGAAAAAAAAATTAAAAGGAACAAGATTAAAACACATTTCCAGAGTTTGTTTGATGCCAAGCAGTACAATTCACTGAGAAACAAGGAGAAGCTGATTTAAATCAGTCAGCTTGGAGAGTTTTTGCCAGAACAACTGAGTTAAACCAGCTAGCCAGAGTTCAGTAAGAACAAGAAAGAGTGAGTTAATTCCCAGGCCTAGGCCCAGGGAGAGCTAGATAGAAATGCTACGGGCTCAGTCCAAGTCAGGTATCCATAATGCTTCTGTTTGTCTCTCATCTCATCCCTCCATCTGAAGAAATAAAAGAGTCATTTACAATCAAACAAATATAAAAATTTGAAGACCATCAATTTGAAGAAGCACAGGGAGTGTAATGTGGAAGGGCCTGGAGAGAGGAAAGGGAAGAGAGAAATTCTGTAAATATAATCTCAGAAATAAAAGAAAAAATATATTTCCTATTTTAAATTTCAATTCAAGTTTATAAAGTATTTGTCTAATTTTTAGTGTATATACAGCTATGACAAATTTTGTGTTATATACTTGTAAAAAAAACTTAGAAAGCATGGAAAAGCTTTAAGATATGGACAAAAACAATACATTTCTTTATGAGTATCCAGTTGTTCAGAAAATTTTGCTATGAGTTGACAACATCTCATGAAACTGAAGATTTTCTCCAGTAAAAAGCAATTAAGTGAGTGAAGAAACTATCTCTACAGAGAAGGGAGAAAGAAAACAGTTCTAGCTAAGTAGATGACAGAGCTTTACTGTATTTTATAGTCTCGGTTGTATATTTGACTGTTATTTGGGATCAAGTGCAACCCCAACACCTAGAAGGGATGTTTTAGGCTTGATTATTTGAAGTTGGAAGGCCTACTGGAGCCCTGGCTTATACTTCTTTGCAGCAAGCAATGCAAAAAAAAAAATGTGAAAGAAGGAAGATTTTACCTGTTTGTCCTCACTTTATTTAGGAGGTAAGTTCATTGATCTTGTTGCTAAGACTTCCTGCACTCAGTGGAATTAGAATGCTATTTCTTTGGGATCCCAATATACATTGAAAACTAATAACTTTTCTGTGAATCCAGCAACAGTTTGGAGCTGTTGGGACATCCATTCCTTCGTATGGAACAATATTTTGGATCTGAGTAGTATTTCCAAATGATTGTGAAAGTTCTCAAAGTCACAAAAGGTTCCCTTCAAGTTGAATATTTTCTTATCAAGGAAATACAATATTTCTCAAACACAAATATGAACTCTAAAGTTGTAGTTGAGGCTGATGCTCACAGCCAACCATTGGACTGATCACGGGGACTCCAATGGAGGAGTTAGAGAAAGGACTGAAGGAGCTGAAGGGGTTTGCAACCCATAGGAAGAACAACAATATCAACCCACCAGAACCCCTCAGAGCTCCCAGGGACTAAACCACCAACCAAAGTTTACAAATGGAGGGACCCATGGCTCCAGCCACATGTGTAGCAGAGGATGGCATTGTCTGGCATCAATGGGAAAAGAGGCCCTTGTTCCTGTGAAGGCTCGATTCCCCATGGTAGGGGAATGCCAGGTCAGTGAGGTGGGAGTGGGTGGGTGGGAGGAGGAAGGGATAGGAGGCTTCCAGAGGGCAAAGGGAAAGGGGATAACATTTGAAATATAAATACATAAAATATCCAATAAAAAAGGAAATAAGAAAAAAGTTGTACTTGTTTTAAAATAAATGAATGATATAAAATTAGCATATAATATAACTTTATGTTTAAGAAATTGAAATAGTATGTTATTAAGTCCTCAAAATTAAAGACAATTTTTGATTTTTTAAATGATGATTGTAGTCATGAATGGTCCTGATTCATAATGATCCCATCAACCCTCTCTTTCAGCTACAAAGCTGGTCCACATGTATATATTTAAGACAAGCATAATCTTTGACATCAACATTGTCCCCCAGACAGTTTGACATAGGTCTTGAACTGGTTTTACATTTAAAGGATAGATCAGATGTAAAATGGTTCTTTAGATTTGTAGCAGACCAGAGTAGTCCATCAACTTCCTCCTAAGAAGGTAAAACATGAGAATCCATAATTAATCTAAACTTAACAGAACATCATTTCAGAAGAAAACTGTTTTCTTTACTTGGGTGGCCTGATGAATGCATCAAATATGTTTTGCGTAATCACAGTTTGTCAACAATAGGAAATTGTATAGACAGAGCAGATGTGTTTCCGAGTAAGATGGCTGACATTTCATTCTGCTCTTTTCTGGGATGAGCCCAGGCTCTGCTTCCTCACATTAGAGATATGTCTAACCTGGTCTAGCCTTGGACTGATTCTTTCACTTCACTCAAGCATAATTATGCTTCTAATTGGTTTCTCATTCATTTACATTTTTGCTGTTGGGACCATATCTAATAAAACTGGTGAATTATTTCCCCCGTTTGCTGTTTTTAATGAAGGATTCTAAAGACCTCAGCCATTCTGAATGACGGATCAGCCAGGATGAGGCCAACAAGAAGCAATCTGTTTGCAAAGCCCTTTTGATCTTTCTTTTGGTTATCAATATTTCAAAATTTCTATCACTTCTCAATCCCTTAAAGGGTAACCCAACCTAAGGATGCCTTGCAATTTAAAATTAAGTAAGAGGTTGGATGACTGAGCAGTTAAGAACACAGAGTCCTTTATGCTGAGGAGACTTTGACGCCCTGCACCCACATGGTGGTTTATGACTAACCCATCTATTATTACCTTTCCACCAGGCATGCATATGTTACACACACAAACATGATAGCAAAACACTCATACAATTAAAATGAGTTGAATAAAGTGGAATTTCTAGTGTAAGCTAGTAGAGCGATTGCAGAAAAATTAATTCAATGATTTTTTTTTCCTTACTGACTTACTTTTAAGAAGCAAGTTGGTTTATCACATAACACTACAGTGTCCCCTTAAATATTAGCGATGCTAGAATATCTTCCCTTTTATTCTCAATTTGACCTGACAATTCTGCAAGAATGAAAGGATATCAGATAACTTTAAATCTGAAGTTTTATTAAAGTACAGGCAGGATGGTATTTGACTTCTTTTGAGTTGACTATTGGACAAATAACTTTGTGTACTTTTCTACTCTACAGGAGAAGGATAAAAGACTCTGGGGAAGGTGATCTCCAAACTGAACCTATCCTTAAGGCACTTCTCTCCACTGAAAGCTAAGAACAGAGTGCAAGACTAACAGAAATAAATCCACATGCATTTTATGTATTTAACAAAGGCTTACTACGAAGCACAGTAGCTAACAAGGGGAAAACATCAACCAACAGTAACAGATGGTTTAAGAACCTTAGTCTCCAAGAAGCAGGGAAAAGGGAAAGAAGAAAGGAAAATGTAATAATTAAAAAAATAACAGGAAATTAAAGAAAAATTCATTCTCATTTAATAGTTGATAGTTATTACTTTTTAAATATGATAAATATATGCCTTTGGCTATGAAATGAAATTTATTTTTCTGTATTAGTTGTATTATCTATAAACTATAGAAAAAATGAGGGAAGAAAGAAGAATCAGATGGGGATATAATTGAATTAAATACACCTGTGACATGATAACTGGTAAAGGTCTTGAAATCCTATATGTTGTATTATGCTTTTTAATATCCTTGAAATTTTTAGTAATAAACATTTAAAGCAAAATGTTCGTAGGATGAAATACTGCAATAATTACCAGGATTATACACACTCGTTTATAAATGGACTAACTACAGATATAATTCAAATACATCCTTGTATAACTTTTAAAACCCTATTGGCTCTTTTATGAGCAAAATCTGAGATGTATTATTATAATCATTCAAAGACATCGCACAATATTTATGAATTCATTAATAAGCTAGCCTCCTCATTGTACTCAGAAGACTAAGGTAAGCATAAATAACTTGTTGAATTTTTTTTAAAACTATTTATGTGAGACCACACTTACATATTGCAAAACTTTTATTTAACAAGTCAAAATCTCACTCTTGTTAAAACTAGGAGAGAAAGTGACTGAGGATTGAATAGCTCAGGACTGTGGAGCAGCTGTAAATACATCTGTTTTATCTCAATGCATCAGATAACCTGTGAAATACCAACATTTTAATAAATATAAGACATTATGACAAAAATAAAAATGAATATAATGAATATATCCAGGTTTAAAATTATCTAATTTGCGATCAATTATGTCATTATGAATTTCATCAATCTCCTAAATGCATATTTTAAACTTGTTCAATGTTAAAAAATCACTATATCTTCTTTAAAATCTATATTTTATGTATTCCACATTAGATTCAACAAGTCTAAAACTAAAGCTACCCAATAATGATGAAGTCTACATGTCTAATCTCATAACAGAATATTTAACTTTACTTCAGCACTTACCTGTTTTATTCAAAAATCACTTAGGAAATGTCATTTATTACTTCTACACTTAAAAATTCTTTCCATAAATTCTAATGCCTTTTCTGTGGAAGACTATTTTAAGTATCATTTAAAGAAATTAGACTTCTCTGCTGACTCTCTAGAAATGTATCTTACTTCACTAGGATACCTGAGCTAAGTAAATAAATTCCTATCGAGTTAAATTCATCAAAATTAATTTTGATCAGTATAATTTCCTGTATAGTTTTACAAACAATTTCAGAAAAAAAAATGTACCCAGACCTAATTGCTAAGGAGGGAATAAATATTTTACTTTTATTTTAAAAAATATTTCAATATAATCTTCCACAAAATAAAATCATTTGGGGTACATTACTCATATTCAGTTTGCTTAAAGTATTTTAATTTATTTTTCACAAAATGAACACAAAACTTCATATAAGAAAATCCTGAAGTATCAAAGCAATATTGGAATGTTTAATAATATTTGAGATGGTATGTTAGTTTTCCAGGACTGTCTTCATAAAGAACTAGAGACAATGCTGCTTTGTTTGTTTGTTTGTTTGTTTTTCGAGACAGGGTTTCTCTGTGTAGCCCTGGCTGTCCTGGAACTCACTCTGTAGACCAGGCTGGCCTCCAATTCAGAAATGTGCTTGCCTCTGCCTCCCAAGTGCTGGAATTAAAGGTGTGCGCCACCACCGCCCAACTGACAATGCTGTTTTAACAGGAAATTTTACCAACAATTCTGGAGAATAAAATATCTAAGACAACAGCAGCAACAACAACAACAAAAAAAGAAAGAAAGAAAGAAAGAAAGAAAGAAAGAAAGGAAGAAAGAAAGAAAGAAAGAAAGGAAAATATTGGCACCAAGTACTTTTCTCCTATGTTCTGCTCATTGGCCTCTAGATCAGTTTTCTCCATGTCTCTTGCAAATGTCTTTACACTTTCTCTGTTGATATTTCCTCTATGAACACCAGACTCTTTTAGTTTTCTTTTGCTTAATATTTTGGGGCTTTTGAGATTCTAAATATTCATGTATTTGCTATCTGGCAAAAATTAAAATTGAATGTTCTCAACTTACTGAAAATTCTATAAAATCCAGTCTTTGATTCCAATCAAATATCTTTGCAATTCCCTGGGGCCTAAAGTCTCTTAAGGGTTAGGTCCATTCTTCCCTTGCTGAGGACAGACCAGGCAGTCCTCTTATGTATATGTGTCAGGGCCTTGGACCGGCTATTATATGCTGCCTAGTTGGTGGATTAGTGTCTCAGAGATCTCAGGGGTCCAGGTTTGTTGAGACTGCTTGTCTTCCTATGGGATCATTCTCCTTCTCAGCTTCTTCCATATTTTCCCTAAATCAATGGCAGGGTTCTCTATCTCCAGTTCATTAGTTGGGTGTAAGTATCTGCATCTGAATCTTTCAGTTGCTTGTTGGGCCTCTTGGAGGATAGCCATGCAAGGCTTGTGTATGCAACTAGAGTGTCTTAGAGTTTTACTGCTATGAACAGACACCGTGACCAAGGCAAGTCTTATAAGAACAACATTTAATTGGGATGGCTTACAGGTTGAGAGGTTCAGTCCATTATCATCAAGACGGGAACAGGGCGGCATCCAGGCACGCAAAGTGCAGGAGGAACTGAGAGTTCTAAATCTTCATCTGAATGCTGCTCGAAGAATACTGATTTCCAGGCAGGTATGATGAGGGTCTTAAGGCCCATGCTCACAATGACACACCTACTCCAACAGGACTACACCTTCTAATAGTGCCACTCCCTGAGCCAAGCATATACAAACCATCACAATCAGTAATAGTGTCAGGCTTTTGGAGCCTCTCCAGCCCCAATTTGGGCTGGTCACTAGACCTCGGTTTCCTCTGTCTCTTCTCCATTTTTGTCCCTGCAGTGTTTTTTCAGACATGAACAATTCTGGGCAGAGTTTTTGATGATGGGATAGCAACCCCACCCTTCCACTTGATGCTCTGTCTTTCTACTGAAGGTACCTTCAATGCCTACACCTCAAAATTGCTTTCATTTTTTTCTTTTTTGAAATTTTATTCATTTAATTTATTTTTTCTTATAAAAATTCAATATATGTCAAAGATACAGTATTTAATATTAATAGGAACATTTAAGAGAAAAAAATCAATATGATACATATCACATAGAAGAAAAATCACTATTTTATATGTATTAACTTTTCACCATGTTTAATTCTTACAAGAGTTCGGAATTCAATGAATCCTTAAACAATGGAGACACTTTTATCTAACTGGAAGTTAACTGAAAGTTATTTCTTTAGATTCACTCATACAGCCTGGTGATGGTTAGTATTAAGTGCCAACTTGATCAAATTTAATATCACCTGGGAGTTGGGCCCCTGGTCATGTTCAGAGTTGGAGTGTGGATTCCATCAATTGAGTCAGGAAGACCCATCCACTATGGGTAGCAGCATTCCCTAGGCAGATATCCTGGATTAAACAGAAACAGAGAAGGAGAGCTAAGCACTAGCATGCATGAACTCATTTTCTCTCTGTTTTAGACTACGGATGTAGTGTGACCAGATACCTCAAGCGCCTGCTGCCTTAACTTACATGATGAGCTATGCTTTGAAATGTAAACTAAAATAAATTATTCTCCCTCCAAAAAGATATCTTTGAAATTACTAAAAGTCTTGATTCTATATAATATGATTGAAGTAAATCAGTATAATATGATTGAAGTAAATCAGTAAATTCTCAGGTGATGAGCTATTATGAGGAGATTAAGAGATGTTGGACTTGTTGAAGGAGATGTGCCATTAGGATGGGCTTCAAGCTCTCTCTCTCTCTCTCTCTCTCTCTCTCTCTCTCTCTCTCTCTCTCTCTCTCTCTCCTCTCTCTCTCTCTCTCTCTCTCTCTCTCTCTCTCTCTCTCTCTCTCTCTCTCATTCTACTAGATTGGCTACCTCACACTCAGTTTCTATCCATAAACATGACTTTTCTTCACCACTCCATGTTGTCACTAAATGCAGAAATACAATTTTATGCTTTCTGAATCAGTAATAAAGTATATTTTATATTCAAAACAATTTAATTTATTTTATTTTTACACATTCATTTTAATGAACACAAACTTGCAACTATAACCTCTTTGAAACACTGTTCTTTTTGGTTTGCATCATAAGCACTAATAGAATAATTGTTATTATTTTTATTATCTACATCAAAGAAATTTTAGAATGTTCAGAATGCCTGATTGTGCCATGAATATTCTTTAAATAATTGGGTTAAGAAAATTTCAATCCATTTAGTAAAGGATGAATACTGAAAACTGGCTCTCTGTAGTGCTATTTAACTCCAATAGCCCAGGACAATGAAGGAGAACCATGAATTTGTGATGTAGCCAGCATAGAGGATACATTAAAGTTCATAGGTAAATCAGAAACTGGATATTTGAATGAGACTGGCCCCACAGTCTCCTTTAATTGTAGTGAATGCTTAATTCTCAGGTGATGGGCTATCATGAGCAGATTAAGAGATGCTGGACTTGTTGAAGGAGATGTGCCATTAGGATGGGCTTCAAGGTCTCTCTCTCTCTCTCTCTCTCTCTCTCTCTCTCTCTCTCTCTCTCT
>JADRCD010075514.1:0-19120 GCA_019843815.1 Montemys delectorum | reverse complement strand
AGAGAGAGAGAGAGAGAGAGAGAGAGAGAGAGAGAGAGAGAGAGAGAAACTCTTGTCAGGATCATTTAGTCCAAAGCCAAAAATTCATTACTTTCTGAACAAGTGAATCTGACTCCCTGAGGTTCAATACTGACCATGAAAGATATCAGGAAGGCAGCTAGCTGAGGTGGACAATAATAGGGTTAGCAATGGAAAGTAGAATTTTTTACAGACCTATCTTGGGAACTCTGGTAGCATTGCAAAAGATTTGAGATTGCTTCAGCAGAAGAAGAGAAAAGGGAGGGTGCAGAATCCTCATAGAGGCCAGCTGGACTTCCCCCCCCCCAAAGTAGGGCCTGCACTTGCTGCCTTGAATTCTTAAACATGCCTTTCTCTATGCGTGTGTCACTAGTGGTATTTCCACTGCTACGCTGCCCTGAGTCCTATTATAAAAGACAGGAGAGTTTTGTGGACATAAATTGATGGGAAATTTTCTCTTTATATACACAGGGCCCTGGAATCATCCCCACCTGGTCAATAAATAAACAAGTTTCACCATGTTTTACCTTGTTATCCTTTCTGCCTACATCCCTTACATATTTCTTATTGGTTTCAGAAACTTTCTTTTTCCCTCTGGAAATCACCAGATTCTCCAGTTCAGGTGATCACCTGTTTATGCCTCCCCCCACCCCCGCCTTTTTGCCGTCTCCTGGGCTCCCCAGCTCTCCATCTAAGCACTGCGTGTGCCTGTGATCCTTTCCAAAAATCTCATTAGTTCTGAGTCCGATTCCTGACTACTTGGTCTATATTGGCATGAAATTATTCATGTCAATAAAAGAGAAAAATTCACTGTCCAGCAACTAGTTTCCTATTTGAACAGGCAGGCATTTCCCAAGGAGTAGACTACCTTTTTTGAGCAAGTTAAACAGTGTTTCAGTTGTGTGGTGTTTGAAAAAAATAATCTGAGCAGTGGTATTCATTTCAGAGGAAATCTGGGAGGTGAGTTACGTGAGTTCAGGTAGCAAGGATATCTACTGTAGGCACTGGGACAATGCCAGGGGTGGGGCTCAGGGGCACTTGCCTTCAGAAGATCTTTTCTGCCTTGTGTGGCTTGTTGGAGAAAGGAATTGCAGAATGTGAAGAAAGGACTGTTGTGTAGCTCGCAAGGTTTATAACAACAAAATCTGTTAGAAAGCTAAGTTCATTTTAACTGAATCTTAAAACCTTGGAGTGAAAAATGACTATTTCCACTGCCTTGGTCTCTCTAGCTCTTGTGCACACCACAGACTATAGTCGTCTACTCTGATCTCTTTTCCCATTCCTCTGCCCCAAACCTTCCCAGGCAGGAAGTCTTCTTTTGGTTTCTCAACTATTTCTTGACCTGTTGAAATTAAAGAAAACATGGAAGTTTGTCATTAATGTTCCTTGATAAACCTTTGTCTAAACTGTCAATAAATGCATGTATGTATCACTTAGGCAACAAAGGACAGAAAAATATGTTTTCTAATTTAATGCGTCTTGCATTCCCCGTTTCCGATTTCTTCAGGTCTGTTGCTGAGGAGTTCGATTAAGACGTAAGACACACAGCCCCACATTCTGAACGTCAGAGCAGTCTCCGTTTGAATTCTCAGAACTACACAACATTTGAGTTTTACAGTCCAGGGTACTGTTGACTTCTTGAATATCTTCACTTCCTAAAATCAAACAAACAACATTCTTGAAACATATTTATTCACAGAGTTTTAGTAACAGTTTCAAAATGAAGTTCTGTGGGAAATGAGAATTTATCACAGTGACAACACAGTTGTTAGAGAGACAACATAAACACATGTTTAAAAAGTGAGGGACATGGTTTGTAGTTTGACTTGGTGTAGAAATTTTACGGCCTACTTGTGCATTGAATAAGCCCCACATCACAGGGTAAGCATGCATGGGTATTACTGAACATTGAGAGCTGAACATGATACCATGCTGAAAGTTCTGTCATTCTAGGAAGGTGAGGGTCTTTACTGTATGTAAAGCTCAGGTATTTTTTTTTTTTTTTTTTTTTGAGAAAGAGGCCTGTACTACTCCATTCTTGAAATCCGCAACCAGGGCTTCTATGTTTTTCCTTTCATCTACTTCAATTAGAGACCATTTTGAAATGGTACATCATCACCATTCCAAGTTTATTTATGTATCTTAATTTGTGTGTGTGTGTGTGTGTGTGTGTGTGTGTGTGTGTGTGTGTGTTTGTATGTGCATCATGTGTTGCAGTACTTGAAGAGATCAGAAGAAGGTATTGAATTTGCAAGTGGTTGTGAGTTGCCCAATGGAAGTGCTGCGAGCTGTATTCAGAGCTGTATTCAGAGCTGTATTCAGGACCTCTGGAAGAGCAGTAAATGTTCTTCAGTGCTAAGCCATCTCTCTTATCCATCATCACCCTTCAAACTTACTGTTTTCCAAGTTTGCCTTTTGGTTTGAGTCTTGTTGATAATTTTTCTCTTTCAAAAAATATTTTATGTAGTTTTCAAACTTTCTTGTATAATTAGACGTGGAAGAGAGGATGAGTGCAAGAGAGACACACACAAAGAGAGACACAAAGAGAAAGAAAAATGAAGAGGAGACGGAGGAAAGAATGAAAGACTAGAAAAGGAAAAAGCTGGAATGAATGATTTCTGAATTGCCTTTTCTCTCCACTAACACGGTGCTTTTTCTTCACCACCATGAAGAAGGCATAAGACACCCAAGAGAAAGAGAAAGGACAGAGGTAGAAGGAGCTTTACAGTAGTTATGCATTCACATAACTTGAAATGTCTATGATCTTTGGAAAGTTCTGCCATGTTTGTCCACAGCTATAGCATCCTCATATCTGTGCTAGGTTATTAACACCTGGGCATCTCCTTGTCACTTCAGAGTTGTCATTCCTGAAAATTAGCTCATCTCCTAGGTCACTTGGGGGCATGTTCACTCATGTGACCCCACTCACAATTGCCTCTTCTCATTAAGAAATCACTCTTTAAAACCTTTGAATAGCTCTTATGTCCATTTCTTCCTTTCTGTTCTTGATCTTAACAGACATTTATTACTTCTTGGGGAGTTGATAATTTAGGACCTAATAAGTTCAGTGCTGTTTTTTCAAATAGCTTTTTAAAATTCCTTTTATTGGATGTATCTTATGTTTGATAATTTTACATCTGAATATTATGTTTATATCATTTCTCCTTCCTCTCTCCTCCCTTCAGTTCTTCCTTTGTCCCCTCATACTTCTCAAATTCATAATATCTAATTTCTTAACTATTATTGTTACAGATGTATCTACATATTGTCAGTTTACATATACAAATAAACCATATATATTTATGAATCATGTTTCTTCTGGTTGAAGAAATTCTGAAGTGAAAGAAGAAATTACTGAGTGTATAGACTGTAAGAGAGGCACTATGAGACTGGGGATGGCTTAGTGGTTAAAGGCCCATATTGCTCTTGATGAAGAGGATCTGTGTTTGATTTCTAGTCCTCACAACTGGTGGTTCACAAAGCCCTTGGGACTCCTGCTCCAGGGACCTAGTGCCTTCTGGTGGTCTCTTCAGGCACTCATGCCTGTAGCAACCCTACTCTCCACAAGACACATATTCATATATTTTTTTAATTAAAATCTTTTTTAAAAAGAGGCACCAAAAACAAAACAAAACAAAAATAAGGGAGTTGGAAATAAGTTCCTAATTCCCTTCCTTGTAAATATATAAATGTACCCCTAAATCTGAGATGAGAATGTTTATATGAAGTAGAAAGTTCTCCAGCTTCTACTCCACTTTCAAGCAGCTTCTTGTATAGAAATAAATTCATCCATTTTGTGGTTCTTTCAAACCAAATATGCATTGAGAGTGTACTGAGACACATTGCTGGCTACGAATGCGTTACTTTAACACATTGTTCTCACTGGCTAATGCTCTTGTCTATCACTAAGGTCTTACCTGAGTTGGACAACAGGCCAAGAAAGAGAAACACTAAGAAACAGTAATGAATCTTCATTGCAAAGCAGAACTGAAACAACAAAGCATTCCAGCAGGATAACCAGCTCTGTAGAGATGATGGCTTAAGAATCAAGATTGCTGGATCTAGCGATGTCTGTGGATAAGCAAGATCTTACATGCTATGGCCGTAGCTTCCTGAGCCATCCATTCTGATTGCTGCCCTGCACCCAGCCTGCTGGTTTTGGTCATATTATGACACAGACAAGCCCTTATTGCATCATCAAAGCATATCTTGCTTATTCCTCTCCCTCTATACTCTCAGGGACCACCCACAGGGATCACACTTTGGCCTCTTATCCCTTCACAGGAATCCAACTTAAGATCTCCATTGGAGAAGTACAGGCCCATACCTTTTCTACTCTCCACATGGGCTGAGTGCCTACTTCTGCTGTATATCTTCTTTTCCTCAATTGGACATCCTGTTCACCAGGGCATATGCCAATCTGACCAAATCCACGTAGTCATTTAACACATCTGTGTCATGACGGCCTCCATCTCAGATTTTCTCCACACCCCATGTGAAGCATTGCAAACAATGCTGAAAAACATCATGTGATTGTGCTGCTTTTATTTTTAGCTGGTCATCTTGGGCATTTTCCATTAAATGTGAATTCCCCAAAGAAAGGGGTTATAGACTACCAAATCTTAAGCCCAGCACAGGGTTCTCCATGGTAAATGCTCATAAAAATTTCTAGAATGGAGAAACTAATGTCACTTCTCACTAATCTTTCCCTTTTATTATTAACTCCTTTTACTCCACAGTAGCTGTTCATATCAGAATAAGAAGCTACTGGCCTTCCCCTTCAAACACACTAAAATTTCCTCTTCTTTCATGAAAAATGTCAGTAGTATGTTATTTCATGTCTGCTTCCATCAGCACTAGCATGTTCCTCACCTTATTTGTTTGGTAAGCTGTTTCAGTTGGACTCCAACTCCTGGACTCAAACTCCCCCTCTACCTCAGGCTCCACAGTCCCCAAACTGCAGGCCTTCCTTGCCTTTTGTTGTACAAGTTTTATTTCTTCACTCAAAAGTCATCACCTTCCTGGGTTCTTATTGGCCATTTTTGTCATTTCCTTCCATCAAGAATGCCAGAATATCAGGTTTCTCTCCAAACTTCACATGGTTAGCAATTAGTTTCACTAGAGTTAGGGAAAGGAAAACAAAAACAAACCAGAAATCTCTTCTTAATCCTGTTTTCTTTCCAAACCCAGCCCCATCTTAAATGGGAAGCAAGTATAAGAAACATTCTATTCTCTCTGGACTCTATGATGGTAGATTCCCCACCTTTCATTCTGCTGTGTATACTTTCAAGATTTCTTAGTAGGTAAGTAAAGGTCTAGAGATCCTAGTTTTTGTGCCCTTGATAAAGAAGTTCACTGGTACTCTGGATACAAGAGAGAATTCCTCTTTGAATGCATGGCTTTTACCCTGAATTTCTCCCACTCCGTGTCTCAATTCCATTCTCCTACCTAAAGGTGTCACTCAAATCCTCAGATTATAGATACCTATAAAGGTATAAGAAAAATACAGAACACCAAAGAGATTGGACCAGAAAAGAAAGTCCTCTGGCCACATAATAATCAAAGCACTAAATTTATAGAATGAAGAAGAATCCTAAAAGTTGTAAAGGAAAGAGCCATGTAACATTTAAAGACAGACCTGCTAGAACTATACCAGACTTCTCAATGGAGACTCTAAAAGCCAGAAAGATCGTATAAATGTGTGGCAAACTCTAAGAAACCACAGATGCCAGCCCAGGCTACTATACCTAGCATAATGTAAAATCACTGCAGGTTGAGAAAAATAAGATATTCCATGATAAAGTCAAATTTAAACAATACCCACCTATAAAACCAGCCCTAAAGAAGTTGTTAGTAGGAAAACTCTAACCTAAAGAGATTGGCTACCAAAAACTAAAGGAAATACATAATGTTAATACCAGCAAATTCAAAAGAAGGGAAGAATATGTGTACATACATGCACATATTACCGCCACCATCATCATCACTACCATCACCACTACCATCAACATAATAGGAACCAATAATCATTTGTCATTGATATCTCTCAATATCAATGGTCTCAATTCTCCAACAAAAGACAAAGAGAATGGATATGAAAACAGAATTCATCCTTGCACTGTATCCAACAAACACATTTCAACACCAAGGATAAACATTACCTCAAGTAAAGGGTTGAAAGAGATATACCGAGCAAATGGACCTAAGAAGCAAGTGAATGTAGCCATTTTTAATATCCAACAAATTAGACTTTTAACCAAAACTAATCAAAAGAGATAGGGAAGGACATTACATACTTACCAAAGGAAAAATCCACCAAGATGACATTTCAATTATTAATATGTATATCCCAAACACAAGGGCCATCCAAGTTTGTGAAAGAAATACTTCTATAGTTTAAACTACATATAGACACTCATACACTGATAATAGAAGACTTCAATACCCTACCTGTTTCTCTATTACCCAATAATGGAGAAACAAAAAATAAACACAGATATACTGATGCTAACAGGCATTATAAACCAAATGGACCTAATAGATATCTACAGAACATTCTACCTAAAATCAAAAGAATATACCCTTTTTCAGCATGTCATAGACTTTTTTTTTCCCCAAAATTAACTACATACTTGAACAAAAAGCAAGTCTCAGCAAATACAAAAAAAAACTTGAAATAACTCCCTATATTTTATCAGGCCAAGATGATTTAAAGTTAAACTTCAACAATAACAGAAACAACAGAAAGCCTACAAACTTATTGAAACTCAACAATTCCCTACTGAATGACCACTGGGTCAAGAAAGAAATATGAAAGAATTTAAAGACTTTTAAATTTTCAGTGAAAATGGATGTACAATAAATAAACCTATTAAAAATGGGGTACAGACTTTAAGAATTCTCAAAAGAGGAAATTCAAATGGTGGAGAAACACTTAAAGAAATGTTCAACATCCTTTGATGTAAGAGTAATGAACATCAAAAGTACTTTGAGATTCCATCTTTCACCTACGAGTATGGCCAAGATTAGTCTCACAAATAATAGCATATGCTGGCAGGGATGTGATGTAAGTGGAACATTTCATTGACGATGGAAGTGCAAACATGTAGAGCCACTCTGGAAATCAATATGGCAGTTTTTCAGAGAATTTGGAATCAACCTACCTCAAAATCCAGCTATACTACCCTTGGGCACATACACAAAGGATGCTCTATCCTACCACAGGGACACTTCTTCAGTCATGTCCATTGCATCTTTATTCATAATAGCCACAAATTGGGAACAACCTAGATGTATCTCAACTGAAGAATGGATAAAGAAAATGTGGTACATCTATACAATGGAGTATTGCTCAGATGTTAAAATCAAAGAAACAAAATTCCATGGAATTTGTTTGGCAAATTTCATGAAATTTGCAAGCAAATAGATGAAACTTAAAAAAAATTCAGTCCAAGTGAACCCAGACCCAGAAAGATAAATATGGTACCGTGGGTAAATTATAAAGGTAAGTAAATGATCTCCAAGCTAAAATCCAGAAACCCAGAAACCCAGAGAGGTAAGATAACAAGGACGTGGGGTCTATGGGTTCCTATGGATCTCCCTAGGAGAAGAAAAAAATTGATTTTACAAATGGATTAGGAATGTGTGGAAAAGGAATGCAGGTGTCGGGAGGGGGTCAGGGAGGGGAAAATGAGGTGGCAGGAGAGAATGGAGGCAGAGATGGCTAGAATTGATGGACTTTAGGGGTGGTGTGGAAACCTAGTGCAGAGGAAACTGTCTAGAGTCTATGGAAGTGATCATAACAAGGACTCCTAATAATGGGCTATAAAGAGTCTCAACTGGCCATTTATTCTTGCCAGGTGAGGCTTCCCATGGCTGGTCTGGGTTGGATTCAATTGAATTATTGGCCAAGGAGTTCTCATGGGAAACTCTCAAATAACACAGGCTATTTCTAAGACAAAGGATTGTTCTCTGCAAATTGGCAGTTGAGCCCTATTGCTGAAGACAGCATCCACACTACTCATTGAACATGAAGAAGTAGAGCTGAGCACTTTTATCCCTACTTTCTAGTGTCTTTGGTATAGGAAGATAGTTTTCTGGCTACTGAAAGAGAAGGATAGACACCAACCCAGGCACAAAACCCTTGACTTACAATCTGTATTGCCTACAAGTTATGCGAGGATATTGGTGGTACAGAACTTGTGGAGGTAGTCGATCAATGTCTGATTTTACTTAAGGCCCACTCCATGAGAATGAGCTCATATCCCATATTGCGTGGGTAACCAAAACCAAGAATTAGAAACAGGACATTCCAGAGACCTACGGTAAAACCATACACTACAGATTAAGAAAATAAAACAGCATCAATAAAATGAATCCTAACAATATTCTGCTATAATAATAGATCAGTGGCTTATCCAGGCATCATCAGAGGAGCTTCCTCTGTCAGCAAATGGGAATAGATGCAGAGATCCAAAGTCAGACATTATATGGAGAGAGATAGGGTCTAATTAGGAAGTCTCCAATAAATTCCTCCCCTCAAAGCTCAGGAAATCCCATGGAGATTGCCAGAACCAGAATGGATAGAGAACACCAGGAGACTAAAGCCCTCTGAATCAACTAAGCAAGGTGCAGATGAGCTCTCAGAGACTGAAGCAGCAAGCACAGGACCTACATGTGTCTGTACCAGATCTTCTCCGTTATAGCTAGTGAGCATGTCTCTGATTCTTGTGCCTATTCTTGGGCCTCTTACATTCCTGTTGGTTTACCATGTCCAACTTTGATATGATAGTTTTTGTTTCATCTTATGTTTTATTTTGTCAAGTTTGGTTATTTTTCTTAGAAGATTCTTCTTTTCTAATAAAAGACACAAAGGGAGTGGATCCAGAAAGGATGTGAGTTGGGGAAGAACTGGGAGGAGTAAGAAGGACAAATATAATCAGGATATATTGTATGTGAAAAGAACCTATTTCCAATAAAAGGAAGAAAATGAATTCATTTTTTCTGTTTCTCAGATAATGGGTTCTAAGAGGAATATCTCCCATGAACTTTCTTACAAAGGGAAGAGTATGATGTGGGACTGTGTTTGCCTATGGTAAGTATCACTATGTGTCACCCAGCTATTTATTATAATAGTCCTCAGTGTGAAGAGATGACATAATATCAAAAGGAAACTTAATAAACACTGTTTCTATGATATCAAATAATATGGTTCATATTTATAGCCCTTTAACTATTTGGCTTAATGAAGATTTAGCATATGGAAAAACTCTAGTCATTTGTATCTATAAAATCCCCTTTAGAATTTAGCAGAATTGTAGACTCCTTACTTTGAAAAAAGAAATGAGTCCATGCAGTAATCCATAAAAACCCATGTAAAACCTAATAATGTTTCACAGCCTTATCCTGCCTTAGGGCAATGCTTGAATATAAATGGAATTCTGCTGTAGAACAAAGCTGATAAAAATATGAAACCCAAATGATTACAAATTTAGACAAAGCTGGAGAGTCAGAACCAGGGCAACGGCCCTGTGCACATTATGAGATAAGCACAAGAAAACTGAATACGACCAAAGAATATGGCCCAGACAGAACTTTGGCTGCAGAATACTAGTTCTAATAAACTAGTACTTCACAATAAATACAGCACTACAGGTCAGAGTCACAAAGCTCTTGCTTCCCTTTAGTCTTCCCAAATCAACCATTGTACAATCACATGACAGTGATAAAACTTCCTTAATAATTAGGATAGTTTACTCAATCAATTAATGTGAGTTGTCACATCAACAGATTTTTTTTTTATGGCCTATAGATGATGGAGCTCAAGATTATTTGATGGTGCTAAATGTTTCTAAATGTAAACACAACATATCACAAACTGAGTGAAGCTAGGACTAGCAGGTAATTTCCATAACCCATCTAGTTTTCTACCAGAAGCACAGAATAAACAACATAGTTAATGTAAGCATGCTGAAAATTCTTCAGCAGCTACATGGGCCAGGACTAAGAGGTGTGCGCAAACAAGAACTGTCTAGCCAAGCACCAGAGATTGGATGAACGTAATAATAACTACATAAATGAGCTCAACTCTAGAGAAGTGATGAAGATTCTGCAGTCTGGAAAGAAATACAGTTATCTAAATGAAAAACCAAGAGGAATCAAGAACTGTAAAACTGGGAAAATGTTTATGGAGTTTGGTAACCCAATCATGTATAAGAACATTATATTAAAATCTACAGCAATGTAACAGAAATCCTAATATTCATAGTTTTAAAATATAGAAATAATTTATTTTGTGTAATATAAACTATTTATATAAAATATGGAATTTCAAATCTATTAAATGGTCAAAATATTATATATTTTAGAGGAGGAGCATTATAAACTTAACCAAAGAACATAAAGTTAGCTAGGTATTATTTAGGTGTTTTTCTTAAAATTAGTTCAAGAACATAATGTTACTCAAAAATTTAAGAAGCTTTTTGTTTTTTATATAACTTAGGAAACAAATTAAAAAATACATCTGAAAGAAAGAGACAATGATGTACAAAAGTGTTTGAAAAAGAAAGGAGAGAAATCTGTCCTAATATTTATTAGTAAAATGTTATGTAGAATCAATAATAGAAACTGAATTCACCCTGAGTTATATACCAAAAGAGTAAATAAACAATGTACACAGTCTAAAAATTAGGAAATAGATATGGAAATATAACAAATGAGGTTGATGTATAATATCTCTATGGAAGTAAACATCTTTAAAAATGCTATAAACACTCGCATTATCTCAGATCAAGAAAGAACAAAACTTTTCATCACAACCAAACTGAAAATCAAATGTCTATGCAGAAAGGAATTTGAAGAAAATCACAAAAAAATATTAGCTGTCACTAGAAAAACCATTAATTCTTGAATCCCTTTTGGAGGACATGGGATCAATTAAGGAGAACATTAGGTAATCTTACTTCAAATCCTAGCTCTCCTCTTCTTCCTTTACCAGCTATGTAACTTTAAGTAAGTGATTTCATTTTCTAACCCTCACAATGGGTTTGCTTCGGACTGAATGTGACATGTTCCGATGAGTTCTCGTAAGTTTGTTTGGTTTTCATTTAACTTCTCTGAGACAGGAACTAAGGCTTATGTGTGTGAACACTTGCTCCTCAGGTGGTGGCACTATTTTGGGAAATTCTATGATGCCAATGAGGTAAAGTCTCATTGGAGAATGTGGTTCCCTGGGGCAGTATTCAACATTAATAATCTGTCTTGTCTCTGCTTCCTCTTCTAACATGTGAGGAGGTGAGGAGTCATGGCCCATGCTTCTGCTACCATAGAGCTGCTTCCCACCATGCCTGTCTTATTGTAATACATACTTACTTCTTTTCTGTATTCTGACACAGTGATGAGAAACAACAACAACAACAAAAACAAATACAGGCATGAATCCTGCCTAACTCACAAGTTAATCAATTCATAAGTTAATAATTGAGAGAACTAAATTAGGTAACATATTGGTTTCCTAGACCGTCATGACAAGGTGACAAAAACTAGACAGCTTACAACAACAAATGGTTTTCTTTGAGACCTGACACTTCTAAAAGTTAAAGGTCTGAAATAAGGGAATTGGCAGAGAATGCTTTCTCTGAAGCCTGTAGGGGGATCCATCTTTTTGTCTTCTAGCCTTTGGTGTTTGCTTGTAATCCGTTCCTCCTTGACCTCTAGATGCCTCCTCCCATTGTCTCTCCACATCCTTACAGGAGTGTGTGCTTCAGTGTGTGCCATCCCTGTTTTTATAGACACCAGTGACATCAGATTCAAGAAATAGCCTATTTCAGAGGGACTTACACTTATTGGGTTACATCTGCAATGAAGAAAGTCACATTCTGAATGAGTGTAGCCTCCCAGGGGACTATGATCTACTCCTGTCACAGACACATAGCTAGAAATGGTATTGAAAAGCCTTTTGCACATAACACAAAATAAGAAGTTTATTAGTGACAGGTTTTATACTGAACTCTCTTTCACTACACAGGCACTTAGTGAAGACTGCAAAAATGATACTTAGTTGTACAGTTATATGTTTAATATTGACAAAAAAAATCTCAATGTAGCTTTCTGTCTAACTAAGAACAATATCTTTAAGTGTGTATCCGGAGTATCATGATCTCCTTTTTTTCTTTTCTTTTCTTTCATTTTTTTTAACTTATTCACTTTATATCCCATTCACTGCCCACTCCCACTCACCTCCCACATTCCTTTCTCCATCTCTCCCTTCTCCTCAGAGCAGGTGGGGGCCCCCTGAGTATCCTTCCCCATTTTGGCATTACAAGGCTGTGCAAGGCTAGGCATTTCCTCTCCCACTGAGGGTAGACAGGCAGCCCTGCTAGTAGAACATATCCCCTGTACAGACAACAGATTTTGGGGTAACTTCCATTCAAGTTGTCTGGGGCACACACAGGAAGGCCAAGCTGCTGATCTGCTACATATGAGTGGGGAGGCCTAGGTCTAGGCCGTGTATGCTCTTTGGTAGATAGTTCAGACTCTGAGAGCCCCAATGGTCCAGGTGTGTTGACTCTGTTGGTTTTCCTTTAGAGTTCCTATACCCTTTGGGGCTGGCAATACTTCCTTCTTTTCTTTATGGTTTCTTTTATCATAGTTAAGAGTTTATTGAGTAGCTGGGCAGTGGTGGTGCATGCCTTTAATCCCAGCACTTGGGAGGCAGAGACAGGTGGATTTCTGAGTTCGAGGCCAGCCTGGTCTACAGAGTGAGTTCCAGGACAGCCAGGGCTATACAGAGAAACCCTGTCTTGAAAAAACAACAAAACAAAGCAAAACAAAACAAAAAACAAACAAACAAAAAAAGAATTTATAAAGATATCTACTTACAACTATAATTTAAATGACAGAATAAACACATGGCACAAGCCACTGCTAGGTGATTTTAGAAGTATATGCAATGTTATTTAATCTGTTACTGAACTTTTGTTAAGCGTATTTAAATTTATATTTAGTAGCAAGATGACAGCACTCTACTTTGGTGGGGATGAGGTCATGTTATCACTGCTCAGGGGTTGAGCTTAATGTTCCCAGGTTCTTGGCTTCTTATCCAAAGAATTGAAAATAGGAACTCACACAGATTTGCAAAAGAAGCAAGATGACTTTATTTGAAGTTTAGCAATAGTTAGTGTATGCTATAGAGGAATATACTATGAGTCCTAACAGTGAGCCAGTGAGTGAGAGAGCCTCTGTTACTGTTTGCAGCCTCATTTTATAGGCTTCCAGAGAAGGAGTTTGATTGCTGGAGATAGTATAATGAGCAATTCTCTCTTTTTCTTGATATAGTAAGTCATTCGTTCATATTTTCTCTTGCACATAATGCATCTTTCCATAATGTATATGATCATAGTCACAGGCATAACCACTTATGCACAGGTAATAATATGATAGTAATTTGAAGGACAATCTCCATAACATTATTTTTTATTAGATATTTTCTTTATTTACATTTCAAATTTTCTTCCCTTTCCTGGTTTCCCCTCTGAAAAAAAAACTCCTATTCCCTCCCTCATCCCCCTGTTCACCAACCCACCCTCTCCCACTTCCTGGGCCTGGCATTTCCCTATACTGGGGCATAGATCCTTCACAGGACCAAGGGCCTCTCCTCCTATTGATGACTGACTAGGCTGTCCTCTGCTACATATGCAGCAGGAGCCATGAGTCCCACCATGTGTACTCTGTGTTTGGTGGGAGCTCTGGGGGTACTGGTTAGTTCATATTGTTGTTCCTCCTATGAGGCTACAAACCCCATCAGCTCCTTGGGTCCTTTCTCTAGCTCCTTCACTGGGGACCCTGTGCTGTTCTTCTAATTAGTCAGGCACTGCCAGAGCCTCTCAGGGGACAGCTACATCAGGATCCTGTAAGTCATCACTTGCTGGCATCCACAATAGTGTCTGAGTTTCGTGATTGCATATGGGAAGGATCCCCAGGTGGGGTAGACTTTAGATTGTCCTTCCTTCAGTCTCTGCTCCATACTTTGTCTCTACAATTCCTCCCATGGGTATTTTGTTCCCCTTTCTAAGAAGGATCGAAGTATCCACACTTTGATCTTCCTTCTTGAGTTTCTTGTGGTTTGTGGATTGTATCTTGGGTATTCTGAGCTTCTAGGATACTATCCACTTATCAGAGAGTGTATACCATGTGTGTTCTTTTGTGTTTGGGTTACCTCACTCAGGATGATATTCTCCAGATCCACCCATTTTCCTAAGAATTTCATAAATTCATTGTTTTTAATAGCTGAGTAGTACTCCGTTGTGTAGATGTACCACACTTTCTGTACCTATTCCTCTGTTGAGGGACATCTGGGTTCTTTCCAGATTTTGGCTATTATAAATAAGGCTGCCATGAACATACTGGAGCAGATGTCCTTATTACATGTTGGAGCATCTTCTAGGTATATGCCCAGGAGTGGTATGGCTGAGTCCTCTGGTAGAACTATGTCCAATTTCCAGAGGAACTGCCACACTGATTTCCAGAGTGGTTGTACCAGTTTGCAATCTCACCAGCAGTGAAGTAGTGTTCCTCATTCTTCACAACCTCTCCAGCATCTGCTCTCACTTCAGTTTTTGATATTAGGTATTCTGACTGGAGTGAGATGGAATCTCAGGGTTCTTTTGATTTGGATTTCCCTGATGACTAAGGATGTTGAACATTTCTTTAGGTGCTTCTCAGCCATTTGGTATTCATCAGCTGAGAATTCTTTGTTTAGCTCTGTACCCCATTTTTAATAGGGTTATTTGATTCTTTGGAGTCTAACTTCTTGAGTTATTTGTATATATTGTATATTAGTCCTGTATCAGATATAGAGTTGGTAAAGATCTTTCCCCACTCTGTTGGTTTTGTCCTATTGACAGTGTCCAGAATTGAGAGTTCATCTTGGTAGAATTTATCTTTGATGAGTATGAAGTGTCCCTCCTTATCTTTTTTGATAACTTTAGGTTGAAAGTTGATTTTATTTGATATTAGAATGGCTATTCCAGCTTGTTTCTCGGGACCATTTGCTTGGAAAACTGTTTTCTAGCCTTTTACTCCGAGGTAGTGTCTGTCTTTGTCACTGAGGTGGATTTCCTGTATGCAACAAAATGTTGGGTCCTGTTTACATAACCAGTGTGTTAGTCTATGTCTTTTTATTGGGGAATTGAGTCCATTGATATTAATAGATATTAAGGAAAATTGATTTTGCTTCCTGCTATTTTTATTATTAGAGTTGGAATTCTGTTCATGTGGCTATCTTCTTTTAGTTTGGTTAAAAGATTACTTTTTGCTTTTTCTAGGATATAGTTTCCCTCCTTGTGTTGGAATTTTTAATGTATTATCCTTTGAAGGGCTGGATTTGTGGAAAGATATTGTGTAAATTTGGTTTTGTCATGGAATACCTTGGTTTCTCCATCTATGGTAATTGAGAATTTTGTTGGGTATAATAGCCTGGGCTGACATTTGTGGTCCCTTAGGGTCTCTATGACATCAGCTCATGGCTTTCATAGTCTCTATTGACAAGTCTGGTGTAATTCTGATAGGTCTGCCTTTATATGTTACTTGACCTTTTTCCCCTCACTGCTTTTAATATTCTTTCTTTGTTTTGTTTACTTGGTGTTTTGACTATTATGTGACGGGAGGAATTTCTTTTCTGGTCCAGTCTATTTGGAGTTCTGTAGGCTTCTTGTATGTTCATGAGCATTTCACTTTTTAGGTTATGGAAGTTTTCTTCTATAATTTTGTTGAAGATATTTACTGGTCCTTTAAGTTGGGAATCTTCACTCTCATCTATACCTATTATCCTTAGGTTTGGTCTTTCATCGTGTCCTGGATTTCCTGGATGTTTGGGGTTAAGATCTTTTTGCATTTTGTGTTTTCTTTGACTGTTGTGCTTTCTATGGTGTCTTCTGCACCTGAGATTCTCTCTTCTATCTCTTGTATTCTGTTGGTGATGCTTGCATCTATGGTTCCTGACTTCTTTCCTAGGTTTTCTATCTCCAGAGTTGGCTTCCTTTGTGATTTTTTTTTATTGTTTCTACTTCCATTTTTAGATTCTGGATGGTTTTGTTCAATTCCTTCACCTGTTTGTTGTGCTTTCCTGTAATTCTTTAAGGGATTTTTGTGTTTCCTCTTTAAGGACTTGTACCTATTTACCTGTGTTCTCCTGTAATTCTTGAAGGGAATTTTTTGTTTCCTCTTTAAGGGCTTGTACCTCTTTACCTGTGTTCTCTTATAATTCTTTAAGGGTTTTTTGTGTTTCTTCTTTAAGGGCTTCTACTTGTTTACTTGTGTTCTCCTGTAATTCTTTAAGGGATTTTTGTTTCTTCTTTAAAGACTTCTACCTGTTTACCTGTGTTCTCCTGTATTTCTTTAAGGGAGTTGTTTATGTCCTTCTTAAAATCTTCTATCAGCATCATGAGATACGATTTTAAATCCAAATCTTGCTTTTCTGGTGTGTTGTGGAATCCATGACTTGCTGTCGTGAGAGTACTGGGTTTTGATGATGCCAAGTAGTCTTGGTTTCTGTTGATAAGATTCTTGAGTTTGCCTTTTGACATCTGGTAATCTCTGGTGTTAGATGATCTTGCTGTCTCTGGCTGGAGCTTGTTCCTCCTGTGGGTCTGTAAGCCTGTGTCAGCACTCCTGAGATCAGCTCATTCCTGGCAAGACCTGTGCACAGAGAGCTGTGGAACAGCTGCACCTCCTGGGTGCAGATGGATGTAGGAAGGAACCTGTCCCAGCTGCTCTCCTGCTTCTGAGGTCCGTGCCTCCTGGCTGGTTTTGCCTTAGACAGTCACTGGAGAGGAAATCTCCATAACACATTATTAGAGGACAGTTTTGTGTTAATGTTCATCTACCCAAATTCTTATTCAATCTGTTTCTGCCCTTCTGTTACTTATACTTTGTTTATCTTGGGAATATACTTGAGTAGAAACTGTCTAAATTCAATTATTAACAGGGGTGGAAAACATGCAGCCTAAAGCAGATGGGGGATTGAGGGGATTCTGAAGTGGCTTAATGGTATTGTTTAGAAAAAAGTCTACATACTACATGAACATGAAGAAACTCGGTTGGAAAATTAATTATTATAAGAAGGGAAGTGTGTATAACCTGAAATCAAATGGAGGTGTCAGGGTCCTAAACTTTGTCTTACCCTGAGCACCTCAGTTGGGCTTTGTCATGTTTTTAAATAACAGAATCCTTCTGAGTATCATGATGTAACAGTAGACTAATGTTGTTTGTAGCAGTGCACTGCCCCTTCTCTCATAGCTGCAATCAACAGCTGCCGTTGCTCATATTCCATTTTCTAAAAGAAAGGGAGAAAAATGCCTGCCATTCTACATTTTGATAGTGATTTTGGTGGTAATTAAAACTACGAAGATGAACGGGAGATGTGTCGAAATTGAATTGAATCATAAGACTTATCTAGACGGCATCTTAAAGTTAGAATTAAATAGATTTAAGGGGTTTTTAAATTCAGTTTCAGATTGTATATAGAGACAGATGAAAGACTTTACACCAACGTCGTGGTATGTTTCTTAAATATATTTTTCCTATTCTTTAAGAATTTATTTATTTTTTAAAAGTCATATTTTTGAGAAAACCCTCTTTTGTATTTCAAATGTCTTTTAAAAACTATCTTTGACAAATTATAGCCTATGAAAATTTAGGAAGGTTATATCTACGGCAAGTGAAATAAGCAGATTTATAACTATCGCATACAAAGTTGAAGTAAATATAAATGGAAAGGAACACTGACAACATAAATGGAAATGAATGGGAAAGGAAGGAAGGAGTATGCTTCTGTTTATGAAAAACTTATCCATAGAAATTCAAGTAGAGAAAGAAGCTTCAGGCAGGTTTCAGGGACCGTTCAGCTGGCAAAAGACCACCCTGGCTTTTGAGAATGTCAAAGAAGAGGAAGCCAGAGTGCTGCCACTGCTGTGGTGCCCTCCACTGCTGCACTGCACTGCAGGTGGTGAACCAGGTGGCATGCTCCGCTGCTGCTGCTGGGCAGTGGCAGAGCTAAAGGGTTTGGGAAAGATGACTCAAGTTCAGCCAGATAGGTGTGTGTGGGAGGGAGAACAGCTGAGAAAGTCACTGGTTCTAGCTCCTTGGGATACGGTGGAGGAGCTGAGAACAAATTAGGGGCCCCAGAGCTGCTTAGTCTGCCCTGAGGTCGAAGGGAAGGGGGCTGGGCAGGGACAGGAAGCAGCACCCAGTGGTTCAGGTGCAGCTGGCACAAGCAGGTGTGGTCTGGTCTCACTGCTGTAAGGCGCATCTAGTTGAAAGGAGGCACTGTATGGTTTAAAGATGTTTTGTTGTAGAAAGAACAGAGAAGAGATAGGAAAGTAGGGGCTGGCCATCTCCACGTGGCCAGCATAGAGATGGGGAAGGGAGGAGAAGAGCAGAGAAGAGAAGAGGAGAAAAGAGAGGGGAGGGGGCAAACTGCTCCTTATATGGTGGGCTTGACTCTGTCTGTGGGGCAGAGACTATCTGTCTGTGGGGCGGGGCATACCTAGCTGTGGTCGGATGATTGGGGTAGAGTCCAGCCAGAAGGCTGGGAGCTTGGGGCTTTGTCTACACGATTGTCTACACAGGCTAGTGGAGTTGGAGGGCTCGTGGAATCAGCCTGTGTCTGGGAACGTGTCTCTACTGTTTCCATCCCTTGTGAAATCTTTCACTGGGTCTCCGAAAGTTGAGGCTCACTCAACCAAAACACAGACTGCTTTTTCACCGTCCCACACCAGGGACAAGAACTAAGAGGTGAGAAAGCGGGCACCAGCAGGTGATATCCTACACTGTCTTGCTTTTAGTATCACTGGCTATCTGTAACATGCAGAGGGCAGTGAAGCTCACAATCAACTATAATTGTTGAAAGGCAGAGGGCAACTTGACCTAAATGTACCCAGAAGTCTACATCCCTTTAAACTTGAATCTGAAGGGGAAATTTTCAAGAATCAGCATGGCATGTGGCATGAACACTAAGCAGCAACTTGGTGAGTAGGGATTTGGGGGAAGCTCATACATCCATATCATGGGAAAAATTATATATATATATATATATATATATATA
>JADRCD010075502.1:1297-16172 GCA_019843815.1 Montemys delectorum | reverse complement strand
TGTGTGTGTGTGTGTGTGTGTGTGTGTGTGTGTGTGTACCAGAACTTTGAGCATGGCAAGAAAATGCATTTCCAATAAGCTGCATCCCAAGCCCTGAAATATATCATATTAGATTGTGTTTGTCAATACATGTGTGGATTTTATATACAAATAAAACACATAGGCAGCTTTGGGATGAGTATTAGGAAGGAGAAGAACAGCACTTTTGCAACTTGTTTTAAAATTCATCAAAAAGAAATTGATTATTATGTAGAGAGATGGATAAATGGACAGAGAGATGACAAAATATGTATAATAAAACATTCACCAGAGAACATCAGTGATGGGTGTACATAGCAGTCATGGTATTGCCTTTTATACCTTGTATTATACATAACATTTCCATTTCTGGGGCCGAGGAATGAATCCAGGTCCTTTAACATACTAGGCTAGTTTCCTACTATAGAGCTCTATTCTACCTATTACATCTGCAGTATTTTATTTATAAATAATTTTGAATGAAACAAAATGTTATATATAGGGCCTAAGTAGCAGGCATATAGCCATTTGATGTACAGTTCTTTGTAATGTTTCTGTGTATTTGAAATTTTACAGTGGAATGTTTTAAAGTATACTGATATATCGACTTACTTCCACCAGGCCAGAAAAAGCCAGGAGTTTTTTTGTTTGTTGTTGGTTTTGTTTTGTTTTGTTTTGTTTTGTTTTAACCATAGTTGGGAAGGGTTTAGAAGAAACAAGTGCTTCATTCATTGTTGGTAGGAGTGCAAAATGGCTCAGAGAGAGAGAGAGAGACATTTCATATTACCCATAGATGCCATAACCTTTTACTGAGAAAATTAATTTTTGCTACTCTAATCTGCTATTGTACCTGCACACATCTAAATAACATGTGTGGTATTATTTGTAATCAGAAAAGATTGGCAAAAATTCATTCCTACAAGTAGTACCTGATAGTATACCCATGTAATTCAATAGTAGGCCAGTGAGTTCTTTTAAATGTAAATTACATGGAGTACTTCTTAAGTTATAAATTATACAAAACAAGTAAATCAAAAGACAAGAGGAAATTATATCCTCTGTTTTGAAAAATGGGAAAAAACTAGTGGAATATAAACGAATTTAAAATAGTGGCAGACAGTCATCATGGGCTTTCCAAATTACCTTTTCCAAAGGTTTCAACATCAATGAAAGTTTAAAACAAATTGAAAAGTAGCAAGAGCCTCCATACCTTTTGGTCCAGGTAGCCCATCCAAGCCAGTGCGTCCTGGAGGACCTGGAGGTCCTGGGAAACCACGATCACCTTTTGGACCAGGTGTTCCTTTGAAACCTGGGAATCCTGGTGGCCCAGGTGGCCCAGGTAACCCAAATCCTGGCTCTCCCTTAAGCATACACATGACAAAACACAACGAAAAGTCCCGTGACTTTCCTGATGCTTACCATTTACTACAGCAAATTTAAAGCATTGAATACAAATATTTTTTCTTCTATAGTAAGGAGAGAATAATTAAATTAAAAATAATGGGCATATTAGAGAGAATAACTGGAAGGATCAGAAATAGGGTTTAGTAAAAGCAAATTAAATGAGTTGAATTGTTTTCAAAGTGCAAAAGTTAACTGAAAAGCAAGGGATTAAACAACTCTCTACTCAAGTGAGGGAATGTGAATATGACTAAGAATTAGATAATCCAAATAATTATTTTTAACATGACTAAGTCTTATAATGCCATTGTGTTTTCTGTATAAAATTTCCATTTAGTTAGATATGAATGATGAAACATTTGTAAGTGAAATGATGTAATTTTGAGAGTTGGGTTAAATGAGACCACTCCCTTCCTGAAAAATAGGAAAAGATCAAGGAAGTGTTACTATAATCTCAGCCATTTTGTACCTGGCTGACACATATTTGAAAGTTCATGACGTTATTTCTTGGGCTTCTGAGTTTATTTGAAAATGTTCATTATAAAATAAAAACAAGCCAAAAGAGATTGTAGTTTTTTCATGAGAGTCTGACAGCTGTTTTTCTGTGAGGAAAACAAGTAATAAGGATCAAACCCAGTGAGATTAAATCATTTAAGCACAGAAAATTCAGGAAGAGTAGGGATAATTACATGCTGCAGCAGTTTGCTCAAAGCTGACTGAAAAGTGTTTGAGGTTAAATAAGATACAATGGAAGAAATATAAAGGGAGTTATTTATTAGTAGTACCAAATAGCAGTGATTTGATTTATGTATATTTAATGGAATTAGGACAGAGGAAACAATACAGGAAGGGCTTGATATATCCAGCACAATTTTACCAATCATCACATATGTACAAGTATGAAATGGGTTATTGTTTGTATACATAAATACAGGGCATGCTGCTCACTGGATTCTTTCACGTAATCCAACAACCTACCAGTCTAAAGCAATGTCAGAAACCTTTTGGATTTGAGTATTAAGATCTATTAAAGATGGTTTGGGATTGGTTATTTTTAAATGAAAATATAGCTAAGTATTACCAATATAATAAAGACTTGGGGCAATGTCTAAAATGAATAGGAACTGGGACTAAGGACAGTAGAGAAGACAGAAAAATGAAAAGGGGGGAAGTTAAAATGTTCCAGACTGGGGCTGGAGAGATGGCTCAGTTGTTGAGTGCTCTTGTAGAGAACCCAGGTTCGATTCCCAGCACCCACATGGTAGTTAACAATTGTCTGTGACTTCAGTTCCAGGGCAGCTGAGGCCCTCTTCTGACCTCCACAGTCACCACACCAGGGACCCACATGGTGCACATACATACACATGCAGACAAATCACTTACACACATAAAAGCCAAAAATAAATAAATCCTTAAAAAAAAACCTGTTTCAGACCTTTGGTCCTGGAAAGCCTGGTGACCCAGGAGGCCCTTCTGGACCCATTCTTCCAGGGGCCCCAGGAGCTCCTGGAGGTCCTGGAATTCCTGGAAAACCTGTAAAATAGCAAGTCATTGTTTTTAACCCACAGAAAGAATAAGCTTTAACATTGGTAGTCACGTTCTCATCTCCCTAATCATGCTTTATATACCGACATGTTAAAAGTACAAGAACATTGTCTGTTGTGTCAATGTTTTCAGAGCTGAAGGGTGTGCAACCCTTTAGGACAAACAACAATATGAACTAATCAGTACCCTCAGAGCTCCCAGGGACTAAACCACCAACCAAAGAGTACACATGGTGGGACTCATGGCTCCAGCAGCATGTATAGCAGAGGATGGCCTAGTCAGTCATCAATGGGAGGAGAGGCCCTTGGCCCTGTGAAGGTTCTATGCCCCAGTGTAGGGGAATGCCAGGGCCAGGAAGTGGGAGAGGGTGGGTTGGTGAGCAGGGGGAGGGGGGAGGGAACAGGGTTTTTTTTTGTTTTTGTTTATTTTATTTTATTCGGAGGGGAAACTGGGAAAGGAGATATCATATGACATATAAATAAAGAAAATATCTAATAAAAATAAATAAAAAAGAAAATATCTAATAAAAATAAAGATACTTGGCCGAGGACAGATTGGGTACTCTAGCCCATCTTTTCACACCCACAGACAGCCTAACTCCCAGGAGGTCTGTCCAAAAAAAAAAGTACAGGAACATTCTGTATGATCACTTAGAATTAGGCCTACTAGACATCTGAGATTCTCTCAAACACCTTATCCTGTCATTTCCACAGAGTAATGGCTGTAGAAGAAGATATGCTCTTCTGAAGTATATATCAGATTACATGTAGTGAATCAATGCCATACATAATAAATGACAGATTTGTGTAGTGAATCAATGCCATACATAAATACAGACCTTCCCTTCTGCTTAAATTGTGATAAAATGTGACAGAATGACGAAGATATACTTCTACAGATGAGCTAGATGCAACTGTCTGTGATATATAAGCATTAACACATAAAATCAAATCTGTCATTTATTAAAAAAAAAATGGTAAAACTAAGGAGTTGTCATCATCCAAAGGTGTCGTCCTACTATTGATAAGAATAAATTCTGGGAGGAGTAAAGCACAACTGTAGAAAAAAACTAAAAATATCAATAAATCAAGGGTATATTTTACTTGGAATAAAATATTGCATATGTGTATCATGATTCTGTTTTCTGATTAATAGGATCTATTAATTCAATACAAATCTATGTACTTCTTGCTAAACTTCTGGGAACTATTCAAAGCTCTAAGAATACAATGATGAATACAAATGTAGTAAATCCCATGATGTTCTTTAGCACATGAATCGTTTTGCATCTCTCAAATGTAGATCATTTCATCACTAGGGTGCATATAATGACTTTTCTTCTTTAATGTTTATTTTTATTTCAACTTTATGTGCATAGGTGTTTTGTCTGCATATATATACATGAACCAGGTATGTGCCTAGTGTCCTAAGAAACCAGAGGAGAGCATTGAATCCATTAGACCTAGAGAGTTAAGTGTGGTTAGGAGCTGCTATGGAGATTCTAAGAATTAAATCCTGGCCTTCTGGAAGAGCAGGTAGTGCTCTTAGTCTCTGAGCCATCTCTGCAGCCCCAGTGTGACATTTCATATACAGATTTTAAATGGTATATATCAAAAAAGTTACATCTACTTTTTTATATATGATCAAAGAATAGTATTTTACTAACCAGGTAATCTACACTGCCCAATACCTCATCCTACATACCTTTAGGACCGGGTGGTCCAGGAAGCCCAATCCCAGGGACACCTGGTTCTCCTTTGCTACCAGGTATTCCTGGCAGGCCTGGTTGGCCTGGAGGTCCAGGATCACCTACAAACAAAACAAAACAAAACAAAAAACCAGCACTGTAAGCATGTGGAACATCCAAAAGAAAGAATTTCAGTGATGAAGTTGTTTTGAAATAAAATAAATTTTTCACATACCTGGAAGACCCACTTCACCATCTCTGCCTGGGTTACCTGGCAAGCCGGGTTTTCCTGGCTGGGTTATGGTCTGGCCAGGATCACCTTTAGGACCTGAAAACAAATAGAACACTCCCAATGAGAATCATTTACTTGACTAACAATCCCATTTTGTAATATTCTAGGAACATATCAAACAGAAAGATAAAATTTCAAAAAATAAATAAATAAATAAATAAAAAGCAGATGATGCTTCCATGATTGAGGATATTTGATAAACTAATTTTAGATGTCAGCCTGACTAGATTCAAGGCTATTCAGATAGCTGATAAAATAGCTATCTCTGCTATATGCCTATGGCCCACGATTCCAGAAGAGAAGTATATTTAAATCAGTGATTTAAGGAAGGAAGGTCTGCTTTTGCATGGATAGGATGATAACAAAAAACAAAACATAGGAAAAATCTCTCCCTCTCTCCTTCCATGCCTCCTTCCCTCCCCCCTCCATTCATCTGGAACACCTATCTTCTTCTTCCCTTGAGCATCAGAACATAAATTGGGGTGAGAGGGTAGCTCCATCAGCAAAGTGCCTGCTCAGTGAGAGTCTTTATTAAGATCCTCAGCACCTATAAAACTGTAGCCATCAAGGCACATGTCTATAACCCAAATACTGAGGGTATGGAGGGAGGCAGATCCTTGGATCGCACTGGCTAGCCAACCTAGCAATATCAATGAAACTCCAGGTTCAGTGAGGGGCTCAGTCTCCAAAATTAAGGTGCATGGTTTTGACCCTCAAAACATATACATAAAGGTTATACTATACAGACCCAAGCAGGTTATTTTTATGTATTTAGGAATGCGTGTGTGTGTGTGTGTGTGTGTGTGTGTGTGTGTGTGTGTGTGTGTGGTGTGTTTAGGAATGTACATATAGGAACGCACACATATATAAAACAACATTTAAAGGAAAGGGATCTAAAAATTGAAAGAGAGCAAGGGGTTTATATGGGAGATGGGAGGAGGTAGAGGGATAAAGGTAAGGCAGAAAAATGTGTAATTATATTATAGTTTGATTTTTAAAAATATTAGTAAAAAGAGTTATGTACATATGTACTTCCCAGTTACACAGATACAACTACACTTACATACAAGAGCAAAATACAAATAACACTACCAACATTGACTGAAATAAGTTAACAAGAAATCTCACTTTAAACAAAAACATTCCATTCCCTTCCCATTCATCTATAAGCATATAGATGGCCAGAGAAACACATTTCCGAGGATTTTTTTTTTACTTTTTATATCTATCTATCTATCTATCTATCTATCTATCTTTGTTTGTTTCTTTCTTTGTTTTTTTCTTTGTTTCTGTTTTTCTTTCTCTCTTTCTATATATGTATGTATGTGTCTGTCTGTCTGTCTGTCTGTCTGCTTTTAAAATAGAACAACCAACCATAGTAAACCTACCTGGTAATCCCGGCTGGCCTGGATTTCCTGCCACACCTTGTACGCCCTTTTCACCTATGGGGCCTGGAGGCCCAAAACCAACAGGGCCTGTAGGTCCCATATTTCCTGGGAGACCTGGTAAACCTGGGTTCCCAGGAGGACCTCTTTCACCCTTTAAAGTAATTCCACCCTGAAAATGGAAATGTTTAAGAAAGAAAAACATTGATGTAACAACTTCATGTAGGTTAATATGAATGAATACAACCAGGGACATGACCCAGCCATAAGTATGCCTTAAAGTTATGCTATATAACTGTGTTATGTTCTTATATTGAATCTATGATTACTTACTCATTACCTCCTTCAACAAATATTTCTGAACTCTATCTTCCAGTAGTATAAGCTGAGAAGCTGAGTATATCAATCTCTGCTCTCAAAAACTTACATCCTACTGTGAGTTGAGATGGTTATTGTCTATTTATCCTAAAAAGACACATGTATATATATATATATATATATATATATTATAGTTCCCATTCAAATATCCTGTACTGTATGTTGAATACAAAAAGAGATTGTTCATTTATGTTCAGTGTTTGGCTCTTTGGTATCTAAATCTGGCTGTCTACTCACACAAATCTATAATACTTTTATATATACAAAACAAGTTAGACTTCTTTTCATGCTTAAAAAAACCCAGAGATGTTTAGAATAAGATGAATCCCTCACTGACTACTGAGCATTTAAACTTCCTCTCCATTTAATCATAGCTAGTAATAATCAATACCATACTGAGTTAAGAAGGAGTTTATAAAACTGAAAGAAAACAGTAAGGAAACTCTAGTATTAATGTACCATTTCAATGTAAAATCATATTATTTTAGCTATTAGTAGAGTACTCATCTAAGTACTAGGCTCCCTTTTTATTTTAATTTAGCAAGTGCTTTTTTGGTGGGTAAGAGAGGATTGAGAATTTAAGTACTTCACACACACCAAGTACAAGTTTTACCATTGAGATAGAACCTCATCCTGTAGGAAACATTACTAAATGACAATTTGACATAAAAGCAAGAATATCAATCCAAACTCACAGGCTCTCCTTTGGGGCCAGGGAGTCCTGGCAAACCATCCTTTCCAGGACTACCAGGTAGACCAGGAAGCCCTGGAGCTCCAGGGGAACCCAACTCTCCTTTGTCACCTTTCATTCCTGGAAGAGTGAGGACATCCCCAGGGTCACCCTTAGACCCTGGAAAGCCTGGAGCACCTGGAGGTCCAGGTATGCCCTGAGTTGAAAGAAAAAAGTGGGAGAAGAAAGAAAAAAAGGAAATTAGATTTTTTTCTAATATTTCCCCTCCAATTTACTCCATTAACCCATACAATATCATTTACCATACAAAGTAACATATTAAGTAAGGATGGCAAAGCAGAGAGAGGAAATGAATAAAGTAAATTATAATTTAAATGAAATTTTTATGTATCTGTTCATAAGTGAAAATCAAAGGGCAGATGGCAAGTTCCAGTACTTTGCAGCTCATAATATAATAAAGCTTACTGGCAATCCTTTTGGACCAGCTGTCCCAGGTTGTCCTTTGTCACCCTTCTCTCCAGGGATTCCAAGAGACCCTAAGACACACATAGATCAGGTGAGCACTGAGCCTTAAGCCCCCAATCACATGCATCGAGAAATCAGCACATCACAAACTTCAATTATAAACTGAGAACTCTACCACATTTAACTCAGATTCTTTCCTCTTTCATGTTCTCAATAGGCAGAAATCACACTTTCTTATGAATCAATATTTAACAGCACTTACAGCACTTACACTTGCATTCCCAGGTATTTCTAACTCCAGAGTATTCTTTTGCAAAGTTTGCAGCTGCTGGAAACTGTGAGGTAGGGCATGAATCCCTATACCCATCCTATTGCCACTGGGAGAAGACAGGAAAGGAACCTGCTTATCTTAATTATCAGTTATACAATCTTCCTATATCTTTGCTAGCCCTTTCTTTGGTTTGCCATTCCTTAAGATTTGGTTTAAGAGATCTGTTTATTGTCAGAGCCTCTCAGGAGATAGTTATATTTAGGCTGGCTTGTCCTTCCTTCAGTCTCTGCTCCTAAGTTAATCTCTGCAATTCCTTCCGTGGGTATTTGGTTCCCCCTTTTAAGAAGGAATGAAATGTCCACCTTTTGGTCTTCCTTCTTCTTAAGTTTCTTGTGGGTTGTTCTTCCTGTATTCCAAACTTCCTGACTAATACAAATGTAGAGGCTCACAGTCATTCATTGAACTGAGTACACGGTCCCCAATGAAGGAGTTAGAGAAAGGTTCTATGGAGCTGAAGGGTTTGCAGCCCCTTAGGACGAACAACAATATGAACTAACTAGTACCCTCAGAGCTCCCAGGGACCCAACCACCAACCAAGGACTATACATGGTGGGACTGATTGTTTTGGCAGCATGTGTATAGTAGAGGATTGCAAATTTGATCATCAATAGGAGGAATGGACCTCGGCCTTGTGAAGGTTTTGTGCCCCAGTGTGGGGGAATGCCAGGGCCAATAAGTGGGAGAGGGTGGGGTGGCAGGCATGGGGAGGGGGGAGGCAACAGGGGTTTGTTCTTGTTATGTTTGTTTGTTTGTTTGTTTGTTTGTTTTTTGGAAGGGAAACTGGGAAAGGAGAAATTTACATGTAAATAAAGAAAATATCTAATAAAAAAAAAGAGAGAGAGAGAGAGATCTGTTTAGTACCAGACATTACCGGAAAAAAGTTTCCAAAGCAATAGTTGTTGTACAGACAAATTTCTGCACTAACTACGTTACTATTATTTTCTGGTTATTAGTTTAAAAGTTAATACTTGCATACGCTAAGAACTGCTTGATCCAGTGCTACTGAATCAGAACTTGGGGATGGGATCCAGCAATCTGAATTTTAGCAAGGCCACTGTGTGATTCTTACTTATTCCTAAGTTCAAGATAAACTAGACTAGAACTACGGCTATATTACTAGCTCTTAGCAGCAGCTATGAGACTTGTTAAAGGTGTTTCCTAACTCCTAATGATTTTGTGTCATTGATAGACATACTAGACTGGTAATCAGTCTTGGATCTATTATCAGCCTCTATACACATTTTATATAAAACCTCAAGAATATGTAATATTAGCATATGTAAAGAGTTAATGGAGTGGATTAGTTGCGGTTCTGAAAAATGATTCGAATTTAGGAGGGAGGCTATATATGTAGAAAGAATATTGGCAGCTGGTTGCCAGAAGTTTAACAGAAACCTTGTTCCTTAATGACAATATGTAATGTATCCCCAATGACTCTGCCTCTGGAAACCATACTCATGGTCCAGATAGTAATGAGCATTCTCCCTAGTTTTCTAGAAGAAAATTCTGACTCTAAGTGTCATTTTACTTTTGGGACAATGTAATTCTTTGAATAATACCAAATGCTCTGATAGAGAATATTGGTAGCTTCCAGTTATATACAGAAGTGCAATTTATTTCATAAGAGAGGCATTTCATACTCAAAAATATCTAGACAGAAGTGACTAGCAATAAAATGGTAAACTAACATCATAAAACAATTAGCACACTCAAAAGAGCCAAAATATTTTAAAAGGCTGACTATATGAAGGATATTTTACCTGGAGGACCTGGGAGACCTGGTAAACCAGGTTGGCCTGGAGGCCCTGAAATGCCAGTTCCAATACAGTTGAAGCAAGTATCGCCTTTGTCACCTGGCAAAAAAAAAACAAACAAAAAAACAACAACAACAAAAAAAAACAAATATTATTGGAAAGGTTACTTAAACTTTCTTTTGATGGGATTCTAAAGACGTCAGCTGTAATGAATAATAGCATTCCTACTCAACAGTGTGGCTAGAGAAGCCTATGTCTAAAATCAAATTTTAAAGAAATACTGAGTGCCTAGTGTATATACAGAACAACTTTAAGCATTTGTGACATACAGATAAAGAAAATAGACAAAATTTCATGTTTTTGTGGAGCCAACTTCCTATCAATAAAAAGCAATAAACAATAAAGATGACAAATTATTAAATTACATATTAAATAGTTTAATATAATATGAAATCCAGTAAGCATTTAATTGTGTATTAAAATACATTTGTAGGGGGAAAATGGAGTTAGGTGTGACTGCGTGTGTGCTGGGGATGCTTTAGTGGGAGAAAGGTTGCAATTACAAATAGGGTGAGGTCAGGATAGATCTCATTGACAAGATATCTACATAACAAAATGAATGGCATGGCATTTGCATAAGAAGTAGAGCATATTCTATGTATAGCCAAGGGATGGCCCATAGACCAATGTGCTAAAGTGGAATAAGAAAGTGGGACCAAGTTATAGATTTTTAAGGGCAAGGAATGGTTTATGGTTAAGCATACAAGGCACACTAGACTGCAGCTTTCACTGTGAGTTACATGAGAAGCTGGTGGGTATTTAACAGAAGAGCCATCATTATAACAAACTCCATTTTCCCTCAAGCAGACTTAAAATAATGAATTACACATTCATCTGTTAGGCATATACTACTAGTTATTTGGCCTTTCATACTACAAAGGGAATTCATGACCAAACTATACATTTTGCTTAAAGATTTAAAAACTATCCTACCCTATTCTACCTCTATCACCCTAAAAGAATTTGTGACAATCTTACAAATCTAGCTATGCCATCTACCCTTACTTGGTAAACTATCCATATTATTTATTTACTCAATTTTTCATACAATATGTTTTGATCATATTCTCTCCTCTCTCCAAACTCCTGAATACCACACATTAATCCTCCTTTTCAGGACTGTCCTTTTAGGACAGTCTGGATTCTTTGCATTAATTAATTTTAAGGAAGCAATTCCCGTTATTAATTGAGTCAATGAAACACTCCACAGTATGGTTGCATTTCACAAAATTTCAGATGTCAAACAATTTCTCTCAAAAGTGTCCCGTAAATATCTTCACATGCATTTATTCCTTCAATGATTTCCCTCACCATCATCTTACAACTTAATTTTCTTCATCTACTCACAATTCCCCCAATTTTCTGGGATTTTTCAGAATTTCATTTACAATGAAATTATTTATTAATAAACTAAAAAATACAAGGACCAAGAATCCATACTGTAATTCAAATTCTAAAGCGTTACAACACAGTAATACCTATTGCATCTTAATCAAGATCTGTTTCTTCACCTTCATAAATTATTCAGTCTCTCATATTATCAAATTCAACAAAAACCTCTACCTCATAATTTGTTAATAATACAACTATAATTAACTCTATCAAAAGCCACCATTAACACCTTCAGTTACTCAATTAGTGTATCACAGGTCTGAATGCTCTTCTACTGACACTGCTACAGTATATGCAAATACTAGCATCACTTCTAAAAAATACAAACTAATGCTACAAAAGACCCAATCAAATCATAATATAATTTCAAACTCACCACTATCACTTAACACTAACTCCAGTCTACCATAAATAGGTAGAAATATAAGAAACTCTTAAAAAACAAAACAAAAAGTAAATAATCATGTACATTAGAATTTCCATGTAAAATTAAAGCAACATTAATGGCAATAGAAAATCATCATTATTTTTCAACTCGAGTGACCAAAATTTCCCCCTTTGTCATTAATATTATTAGCCAGTTATATGTTGATCTTCCAGCTCTAACCAATTTCAGCATGACAAAATTTACTCTTACCGGGCAGCTGCATGATACTACTAATTTATTACCACAGTCCTCTATGTAGTAGTAATACATTGTACACTAGATAAAATGCTTACATTTTCATCTGTCATGTCTGTCTGCTGGATGACTTATCCAGCATTTTTATTCAAATATAGCCTCAGTTTTGATCAGCTTGTTTTTCTTCCCATGAAGAACAAGGCCTATACTATGGTCATTAACTTTCCTGGAAATACTAGGTAAGAATTTTTAAATCAAAATCTTTAGGGAAACAGGAGAGCACACAGACTACCAGGCTTTAAGAACTAACAGTAACTATAGTTAAGAAGGTACTGCCTAGTCACAAATGTAAGTATCTCTGCTCACAGCCAACCATTGGACTGAACACAGGATCCCCAGTGGAGGAGGTAGAGAAAGGACCCAATGACCTGAAGGGTTTGTAGCCCCTTAGGATGAACAACAATATGAACTAACTAGTACCCTCAGAGCTCTCAGGAACTAAACCACCAACAAAGGAGTATACATGGTGGGACTCATGGCTCCAGCTGCATATGTAGCAGAGGATGGCCAAGTCAGTCATCAATGGGAGGAGAGGACCTTGGCCCTGTGAAGGTTCTATGCCCCAGTGTAGGGGAATGCCAGGGCCAGGAAGCGGGAGAGGGTGGGTTGGGGAGCAGTGGGAGAGGGGAGGGGATAGAGGGTATTTCGGAGGGGGAACCAGGAAAGGGGAAACCATTTGAAATGTAAAAAAAGAAAATATGTAATAAAAAAGGAAAAAAAGTTAGAATACAGGGCATTCTGCTAAGGACCTTAAAGAATGAAAAGACACTTGAGATCAAACCTTTTACTCCTTGCTCTCCTTGGTGTCCTTTATCACCTGGAGATCCTGGGGGCCCTGGAGGGCCTGGTTTACAGATTTCATCACCTAAGGTTAAGGATAAAATAGCAAGTTAATTGTTGTTAAGTGTTGAAAAGACTAGAGGAAAAAAAAAAACAGAAAGGCTAGAAAAATACTTATTTTCAATTTTTTCTCTGTAAAAATACAACTCAGTAAGCAATATGGCAACATATTGTTGATAATCAACATGGCTTGAAGACCAATGAATGACAAAAACCACAAACTAAAAATAACAGTATAATCTCTTAGATATCAGGAACATAAATAATGATGCCAAACTTCAGTCCGATTCACTTATAAATGAAGCACAGCAAAATAAGAGCCAAACTTGTCAGGATAAAAACACAGCTTACTGGGTGGTAACTGGGGGCCAGGAGGACCAGGAGGTCCTGGAAGGCCAGGAGCCCCAGGCTGTCCATCAAGTCCAGGAGATCCAGGAATACAAATTCCAGGGGGACCTTCATCACCTTTCTGGCCCCTTTCACCAGGATATCCAGGAGGACCAGGGGGGCCTATGACTGCTGTCCCTAAATGAGAAAAAGTACACTGTTAAAGTGACCAAAATGATCTTATCTGACACAATTACTTCGATCCTCAAGGAGACATTAGGCATGGTATAATCTGCCTTTAATATAATATTGGTTGGATTTTTTTTAAATTTTCAAAACTGTATTTTTAGTAAACAAAACAATGGGTTGCATTATGGCATATATTCATGTGTTCATATCCACCCCCTCAATACCTTATCCATCTCTTATCCTACCCTCCCTTACCCTCTTTTCCCCACCCAGCCTTCTTTCTGATTCTATAAGGCTAAATTAGATTCTGCATTGAAGAGACAATGTACACTATTTTGTCTTTCTTCTCCCCATTTGCTGCTCATGTTTTAAACCGAACTTAGTCCCTGTTCAATTCTTTTTTGTCTTAAGGTTTTCTATGATAACATTTTGCAAGGAAGAATTTTTTTAAATGATATAACAGTTTGAGTGTAAGGCATAATTATTCAAAGTAATAGCCAGGTGGTGGTAGTGCACGCCTTTAAACCCAGCACTCAGGTGACAGAGAAAGGCGAATCTGTGAGTTTGAGACCAGTCTGAGCTAGTGAGTTCCATGATAGCAAGACATAGTGAGACTCTGTCTTAAAAAGCGACAAACCAAAGAAATTTTATGACTTTTTGAAGTTAATAATAAATGAATGCACTCTCTTTGACATGATGATTTTCTACCTCTAGAAATATCGTTTCAATAAGGCAGGGGAGTAGAGGTAATATGGGAGTGGAGAGAAAGTTTAACAAAAACATAGATGTGAGCCACATCTGGAATACACAGCAAATCTGGAATACACAGCAGCTATGGATCCTTTTTATAAGACTAGCTCTTCAACACTTTATCCTGAAAAACAAAAGTACCTGAAGGATCTCCTCTTTCCTGAGGATCTTTGGAGTGTTGATGGTTGGTGGAGGAGGGGTGCTACTTTTCATTAATAGTGTTGTCACTGAGGTGGGGGGGGGAGCTAGTTAGGAAGAAGGGGTTCAAAGGGAAATTAAGGGAGATGACAGAAGTACATGAGGCTGAGTACAATCACAGTATATCATACTCACATATGAAACTGTCAAAATGCAAAGATAATGGGTACTTCAATATGATCAAATAAAACATAACTCTGCTCCTGGGCATTTTCCAGCCTCACAGCCTATTTTTGCACATCAACACATTTTATGTTTTGTTTTCAAAACTACTAAGGAAATAATTACAGTTTAAAAAATTTCATTTTCTTTTTTTTAAGATTTATTTATTTATTATATGTAAGAACACTGTAGCTGGCTTCAGACACTCCAGAAGAGGTCACCAGATTTCATTATGGATGGTTGTGAGCCACCATGTGGTTGCTGGGATTTGAACTCAGGACCTTCAGAAGAGCAGTCAGTGCTCTTACCCACTGAGCCATCTCTCCAG